>JAHHFK020004887.1:0-125000 GCA_024533555.2 Aedes koreicus | reverse complement strand
ACACAAATGAAACAGATATGGAACGGATCGGCGTGAAATTTTGTATAGAGGAGTTTTTGGAGCCGGGGAAGGTTCTAAAGATAGTTAGAGACCCTTCCCTATTGTGAAAGGGGGGCTCTCATATAAATGAAACACAAATTTCTGTATAACTCGAAAATAAATCAAGAAAATGGAACCAAATTTGGCAGGTGTTGGTTTTTGAAAGCTTGAAATGTTTCTAACGTGACTCGAGACCCCTCCCTTTTCTATAAGGAGGGCTCCCATACAAATGAAATACAAATTCCTGCATAACTCAAGAACTAATCAAGCAAATGGAACCAAATTTGGCATGTGGGGGTTTTTGAAAGCAAGAAATGTTTCAATGCTGGTTTGAGACTTCTCTGCCTTCTGAATGGGAAGGGGAGGGGGTGGTGGGTGGCTCTTATACAAATGAAACACAGATTTCTGCATAACTCGAGAAATATTTCTATGGTAGTTTGAGACTTCTTCGCCCTCTGAAAAGGGAGGAGGTTCCATCTTCAACCAAAAATGAGAATGATCCAGGTAACTGAAACACAAAATGTGCATTTCTCGGGTAAGAAGCATGTTCTGATAGAAGTTTGAACCCCTTCTTAGTCAAGAAAAAAAAACTCATTCCGAAAACCAACCATAAAAGTGACAGTTCTATTCAAATTTGCATTCATTTTGTTGCAAACGTAGCAGCGCACGCACCGGGTTCAGCTAGTTTCCAAATAAAGTTTGATGTCATCAGCGTAAATTAAAATTTTTAGTTTCTTAACAATAAGGGACAAGTCGTTAACAAATAAGATGAATAACAGTGGTCCTAAATGAGAGCCTTGTGGACTCCCAAGTGGCATGTATAGAGGTTGAATGCTTTCCTTTAAATTTTACTAATTGATCGCGATTGGTCAGGTTATGAATCAAGCCATTTGAGGAGTTTTGGCTCTATTCCTATTTTTTGCAATTTAAACAGAAGTAAGGATGTATCGACACGATCAAACGCTTTTCTAAAATCTGTGTACAGAACTTCAACATGGTTTCCGTTATACATTGCTTCAATAGAATAATTAACAAATTCGAGTTAATTTATGGTAGTTGAGCGACCATTGAAAAAGCCATGCTGATTAGTAATTATTATATTTTTACTTGATCAAATTTATATTCACAATCGCTTCAAAAAGTTTAGGAATACAAGATATAAGGGCTATACCACGGTAATTACGAACGTCAGATTTTTTTACCAGGCACTAGAAATTAGTTTTTCCATAATTGTGGAAATTCTCCGGATTCCAGTGCCATATTAAAAAGCCAAAATAATGGAGAGGTAAGCTCTGTAGCCAAAGTCTTCATAAACAAAGGAGGTACACCATCAGGTCCTGAGCCTTTGGATGCATCTAAATGTCCTAACCCCTCAAAAATTTCGTGCACATTGATTTGACTAACGCAAATGTCACGTGGAAATTCAGGATGGAAACCAAAAAATTCCCGATCGTGAAATCGCGAATCGCGATCCCGATGTTTCTGAGAAGCTTGTATATGTTTCTTGAAAAAATTTTGCAAATAAATTACAAATTTCTTCTGAGTTATTGCTTTCAGTGCCATCAAAATACATTCTGGATGGAAAATTGCTCGACTTCAGTTTGGTATTGAAATAGTTGAAAACGTTTTTTGGGCATGATTTAATTTCACGTTCGGTTTTTAAATTATACTCCTCAAAAGCGATATTTATGGCCGAATTAAGTTTAGCACCAATATTCAAATAGTTTTCCAAATTGTCAGGACTGTTACAATTTTTATAAATTTTGTGTGCTTTTTGCTTTCGATTTTTTAAGTTTTTTACTTGCCTGTCGAACCATACTGGATTTTTTGAAAACACTTTACGTCTACGTCGTTTAACTGGTATTTCTTCTTCTATTATTCTAGTCAACTTATTGAAGAACACTTTATTTGCACTTTCGACATTAACTTCTTACCTTAAGTCTGTTTGCCAATCAATTAAGTTTAATGAAGTTTGTCAGAAGTAGATAATTTATCATCTCCATGCGAAGCGCTAGGAGTGGACGGTATTTTATTGCTAGAACGAAATAGACATGAAGAGAAAGTGTATTGATAGTTCCGTATAGGGCAACGGCAGGCTTTGAAAATTGAAAGATCAAGTTTGAAAACGAGCGGAGGGCATTATTGAACGGTAGTATCCGATCAGGCACACTTCTACTTCTGACAAACTTCATCAAAGATCGTTACTTCCGCGCTTGGGAGAATACAAAAACAACAATCAATGTGGAATTAAGTTTAGTTTATTCCTAAGTTTTTCATAATTTGCTGATTTATAGTCAAAGACTTCCTCAAATTCGAAGTCGACAGGCATTTCACCTTCATGCATAAATTGGGAATATTCAATTGCTATGTGAAATGCTTCATTTCTCCATATTGGGTTTTATGATTCACTCACACAGAAGTCTTCGTAAACATTAGTTAATAGAAAATCTAAATAACAATTTTGTTGATTTTTTATATGGTTTATTTCATGAAGTTCTAGGTTTTCAATTTTGTCGAATATGAAATGAAGAGTATCATTTTCCCCAATTATCGGAACTAAGATACTCTCACTACCATTGTCGGAAATTAAGTCGACATTGCGTTTTTTTTAACTCCTTATTTGTTCCAAATGTATTCATATTTATATTTCATGTTAATCTAGGTGCTCCAGCTACTACCGTAACGTATCAACCTTAATTGTTAAAATATGTACCTAATTTTGTTTACATTGTTCATGCCTTAGCAGTTCAGTATTTTAAACAGGTTTTTATTCCTGCGTGTCAGTATAACAATAATAATCTTAAAACTTAAAACAAACTAAAATTAATCTTAACTAAGCATAAAGGGAATTAATCATTGCAATAGAAGATTGCAACGAATTTTGTCTGAAATTATTAATTATTTTGTTGGACATCTTTTCAAAAGTCTCAACATTCGAAATTCTATGTACTTCGTTAGTACTGTACCAAGAAGGCAGCTTCAAAATCATCTTCAGAACTTTGTTCTGAATCCTTTGAAGTATTTTTTTCCTGGTAGCACAACAACTAGACCATATTGGAACAGCATAAAGCATGGCCGGTCTAAAAATT
Source organism: Aedes koreicus (assembly GCA_024533555.2). Classification (NCBI taxonomy): domain Eukaryota; kingdom Metazoa; phylum Arthropoda; class Insecta; order Diptera; family Culicidae; genus Aedes; species Aedes koreicus. The sequence continues at coordinate 121,872 of JAHHFK020004887.1, read as the reverse complement.
TGTTTAAATATTAGTAGTTTGTTCTTCAGACAAAGTTTGGATTTTCTGTTTATAAGAGGATATAAACATTTTATATATTTATTACATTTGGTGAATGCCTTCAATGTGATTTTTAAAATTTAATTTATGATCAAGTAATAGACCAAGGTATTTCACTTCGCTTGACCAGGAATCTGGAACACCGCTCATAGTAACGATGTGACTACTACTAGGTTTCAAAAAAAAAGCTCTAGGTTTATGTGGGAATATTATTAGTTGAGTTTTGGAAGCGTTGGGAGAAATCTTCCATTTCTGTTAATAAGAAGAGAAAATGTCCAAACTTTTCTGCAGTCTCCTGCAAATGACACGAAGACTTTTTCCTTTAGCGGAGATGCCTGTGTCATCAGCAAACAAGGATTTCTGATAACCCTGAGGCAAATCAGGGAGGTCGGAAGTAAAAATGTTACATAGTATCGGCCCAAGAATGCTACCCTGAGGAACTCCAGCTCTAACAGGTAGTTGATCAGATTTGGGATTCTGATAATTTACCTGCAGAACAATTATCAAATAGTATATTACCATTGGAATTACTTTGAGCATTATTCCACAAACGGTGTTTTGCATTAAAATCACCAATAATGAAGAATTTTGACCTATTACGGGTAAACTTCTGTAGGTCACCCTTGAGAAGATTCTTTTGCTGACCTACGCTTTGGAATGGTAAATAGGCAGCTAATAGTGTAAGTTGACCAAATTTAGTTTCAACAGAAACAACCAAAGTTTAAAAATTTTGTATCAAAAGAAGAAAAAAATTTATGTTTTATAAGTCTTTTAAAAAATATTGCAACACCCCCCCCCCGGACTTTCAAAACACCCCTTACGGTGTACCAAAAAATTAGGATCCTTTTTATTTTATCACCTGGTTTAAGAAAAGTTTCAGTTAAAGGGCGATACGGTCAAAATTTGGTCAATATCAACTTGACGTAATTCTTTCAATTTTGCATTTAAAAAACCTGAACACCCCTCATTTTGAAGGTGTGTGTGTGTAGAATGTTGCTCCTATTTTGATTTTGGAATTCACTCTTCAGTTGTCAAAATGCCGTCCAAGCAAGAAGAGCAGCGTATCAAAATTTTGCTCGCGCATCGCGAAAATCCGAGCTACTCGCACGCAAAGTTGGCAAAATCGCTAAAAGTTGCCAAATCAACCGTTACAAATGTAATTAAAGTGTTTGGGGAACGTTTGTCGACAGCCAGGAAGTCTGGATCGGGGGAAAATCGAAAACCGGAAGCCGCTGAGACGACAAAGAGAGTTGCCGGTAGTTTCAAGCGAAACCCTAACCTATCTCTCCGAGATGCCGCAAATAAGCTGGGTGTATCGTCTACAACCGTGCATCGAGCCAAAAAACGAGCCGAACTATCGACTTACAAGAAGGTAGTGACTCCAAATCGCGATGATAAACAAAATACGACGGCCAAAAGCGCGATCCCGGAGGCTGTACACGACGATGCTGACGAAGTTTGACTGCGTGGTAATGGACGACGAAACCTACGTCAAAGCCGACTACAAGCAGCTTCCGGGACAGGAGTTTTATACGGCAAAAGGAAGGGGAAAGGTAGCAGATATTTTCAAGCACACGAAACTGTCAAAGTTCGCAAAGAAATATCTGGTTTGGCAAGCCATCTGTACCTGTGGCTTGAAAAGCAGCATTTTCATAGCTTCCGGGACTGTCAACCAAGAAATTTACGTGAAAGGGTGTTTGAATAAACGTCTGCTGCCTTTCCTGAAGAAACACGGTTGTTCCGTACTGTTTTGGCCGGATTTGGCATCTTGCCATTACGGTAAAAAGGCCATGGAGTGGTACGCCGCCAACAACGTGCAGGTGGTTCCCAAGGACAAGAACCCTCCCAACACGCCAGAGCTCCGCCCAATTGAGAAATACTGGGCTATTGTCAAGCGGAACCTAAAGAAGACCAAAAAAACTGCTAAGGACGAGCAGCAGTTCAAGGCAAACTGGCTTTCTGCGGCGAAGAAGGTGGACAAGGTGGCTGTACAAAATCTGATGGCAGGGGTCAAGCGTAAGGCCCGGCAATTCGGATTTGGAAAAGCGGAAGCCTGAATTTTATACTAATTGAACTTGAAAAATAAATTTAATTTGATTTTTTAAATAAACGATTTGACCGATTTACACGCGTTTTCCCTTGACCAAATTTTGACCGTATCACCCTTTACAATGCACATATTGACGTCATGAAATGTTGAACAACTCGTCATCGCTATTTTTAGCAGTTCGAAAGTTCCACTTTTACCTATTCAATGTCTTAGTGCCTATTGCCCAATTCCTGAATCCTGGGAGAAAATATTGCATGTAATTTACCAATTAGTTTTACTTGAGACATAAATTGTGTTTGTATCTTTCCATTCATCATATCTATTGATTATTGCTTTATGAAATCCACTATTTGATCGGGTGGTTTACCTACGTAAGCAACAACAACATATCTGTCTGATTGATGAGATCTCCACCCGCTGACACGACCGTAGGTAGGAGACGCCATTACCTCCCAGTACAATACTGCCACCAGGAGGTATGAATCGTTAAAAACTACTGCTCTTTTGGTTGTTCCGACGGCATTTTTGCATCGCTGACCATTGTTAACAGCAGATAGCGGTGGAAAATTTGACGGTTGGGCATTGATCGTACCTTCCGGTACGAATGTTGGATTTCCTCCTCGATGACCGTTGTTAACAGCCGAGGAATAATTACCTGGTCGGGAACGTGAAGCGGTCCCTACCTGATGCTTAGCACGAGAATTCAAGATCGCTTTGCGAGTCTTGCATTTCCAAAAATTGGATTTGTGGTTTCCACCACAATTCGCACATTTAATTTTTTTGGGATCCTTGACAGGACAGTTGTCCTTGGCGTGAGAGGAATCGCCACAATGCATGCATTTGGCATCCATGTGACAATTTTTTGTCCCGTGACCCCATCCCTGGCATTTACGGCATTAGGTGAGATGTTGAGAATTTCCTCCAGTCTTCCTACAGTGTCCCCACTTCACTCTGACATGGAGCATAAGGCTGGCTTTTTCCAATGCCTTAAGGTTATTCAGTTCATTTGATTTAAAATGAACTAAATAAAAATCGTTAGAAATCCCATTGCGAGAATCGCCAGGTTGGGATTTCTTTTTAATTTTTATCACTTGAACTGGTGTAACTCCAAGCAATTTAATAATTTCTTGTTTGATCTCATCCAGGGATTCACCACTGGCTAGACCTTTTAGGACAACTTTGAACAGACGTTCTGTTTTGGTGTCATGTGTGAAGAATTTGATGCCTCTTTGAGCAAGATACTCCACGAGAAGTTTGAATCCGATCAAGGTTTCAGCCAATACACGAAATTCACACCGACGACCAATTTGAAAGCAAAATTTAGAATCTTTAATGAAATTCGTGAGTTCCTTACGGAGCCCATGAAAATCGGAGGTTGTTACCACAATAGGTGGAACCTTTTCTTTCCCTGCATAAATTCGGGAATGCTTCGATGATTTTTGTCTGACTGATGGATCATTCTCATCGTCGGCAAGAATATCAAATTGATTGCTCAAATCAATATTGTTAGAAGGGGAATCCAGAGATTGTCCCTTTCTTTTGCGTTTAGGCGCCATATTCTCCGAAATGATTAGAATTTATACGTTTTCTCCAAATCAACTTCCAAGCAGATTCTACAAGAATCCGAAGGGTCAAAGAGGAATTTTCCAAATTGATATCCAAGTCGGGTTACCTCGCGTAGGGTCCAGACAAGGATCGAAAAGGAATAAGGGTAAACAATAAAAAATATGCAGGTAATGTTAAGCACTGAAAAGTGCTGTTTGATTTTGTTATAGCTTTAGGTAGCTAGAATACTTCCTTCAGCAAAAGAAAATAGAACCGCCCGGCATGAGAGCTCGATGTCGGAACGCAGTTCGGTGTCGACATTGCGTTGATTGAAGTCGCCATATATATGTACTTTTATTGCAGGCGGCAAACCAGACATAATTTCTTCGGCATTACTAAAAAACTTCTCATATATAGCTTTACGGGAATTATTTGGAGAAAAGTACACAGGAACAAAAATGTGCGTTTCATCTCCCACATTCACTTTTGCCCATACATGTTCAAACTCCTTGATTTTTGTTGTCATAATAATTTCAGAATTGAAATTGGTCGAAACAGCAACTAAAGCACCACCTCCTGACTATTTTTTTCAGACCATTAATAATTGCGATCATCTCTATAAACATTATAACTATTGCCAAAGACCTCTTCACTTCTTACACTTTCATCCCAACTAGTTTCATTCGCAAGGATCATGGTATAAGAACAACTTAACGCTTTGTTTTGGATCTGGTTAATCTTAGCCGCACTTTTCATCCGACTAAAATGTTGACAATATACTGAGATTTCAACCGTGGTATAAGGGTTGAGTGAAAAGTTTGAATAATTAGGACCAATTGTAACATTAGAATCTATAGATACATTACCAGTCGCATCCGGTTCGCCATAGTCTACCTCTGTAGAGTGCATCAGGTCGAGCGAAAACACGGACGCTCACAGGAACATGACGTACAATGCTGCGAGCAAGAGTTTCGCAGGGCGGGGCTCAAGCAGTGGAATAATCTGAAGAATGATTTGATCAGTATTCTATAATTGTTTGTGATCATCAAGCTTCTGTATGAAGGGCAAAAAACGTTTGGGCGGGCCCGTAAGCTGAGACACTAACGCGAAACCCGCGAATATAGAGAAAAGAATCTCCTTCCAAAAGCAAGTTCACACTCACAGCACTAGAATCGAGCCCTCGATTGAAAGAATAAATCCAATAGATGGGGTCAAAGAGGCCGCCCTCGTTCCGCGAAATGTTAACAATAGGGAGGAGGCAGTCTCATGTTCCCTATCCAAATCCTTTTACTTGGTTTCCCTGATGGTTCCTCCCTTTCCCCGTTGTATGTTATTTAATATTCAGCATATTTTGTACACAACAAATTAAGATATAATTATAGACAAAAATGCTAATTTATTCAAATTTTAAACTTGAATGGATTGTTACTAAAAAATGAGTAAAAGTTATATATGTATTAATATCTTACTAGTCCTGGGAAAGCTGAAAACAGAATAGATCATTGAAATTATCAAAGATAAAATTTCAATAAAAGATATTGTTGGAGCGCTAGCCCGGCTCCAATGGGAAAGGTAAATTTTCGGCCTCAAAACTGTGTTGCGATTCAATTCTTTTAGGATGCTCTCGCTAGAGCGGGTGGTGGCTATCTTGTGGAAGAAATCAACTCTCAGAGTCCTGAAAAGGACGAAAATTTCCACGCAAGCCAAAACAAGATGCAACACAGCCTTGAAGTTAAAGTCTTTTGGATGCACTGTCTTGGTTGGATCGCCTCTTCTTCTTTGGGTGGATTGCCTGGTGGACTTCTCGGTTGGATTGCCTTGTTCGGAATGCAGAAAGAACACTTTTGCTTCTTGGTTTCTTCTCTTTATTTCTTGTTTCCTCTAGGTATAAACATAAACTGATACTAGTAATTTCTGCTGTCGGGTTTATATACCTGCGGCGATGTAGTGCAACAAAACAAAAACAGCAAAGAGGGGTGGAACTTTGTTGCTTCTCCGTTTTGCGTCAATCCTCAGCGGATACGCAATCACATACATACAAATCATTCATACACAGCGGATATTTTCATCACACATACACACATTCATTCCAGAGGCAGATACAAATTAGCATCGCGCATGCGCGCTGCGAGCACCATCAATCATGTTTGATCCTGTTAATTGGCGTTGGCGCCAACAGATATTATTTTATAAGACATGTTGTAATATTTTTTCTTTAAACTGTTCAAGTGACATTTCAATTGGAGTGATCGAAGAGTCCGGCTTGATGATTTCTGAAATAAATAGCTTATCTTACCATAATACCACTAAACACAATATTAAAATATAATCCTACATTGCTTATAAGCACATGCCAGTCTTTTATGAATATATTGGCGATTTCGTTCATCTTTTTTCTCTTTCTGAAGCCTAAGAGCTTCAATTTTGGCTTTTTTGGTAGCCTCCTTATCTCTCTTCTCCTGCTCAATAAAAAATTGCTGTTTGACGCTTTCATTCAATTTTTTCTTCTTTCTGAATTTTGCGCTTTTCCATCCTGGAAACTACTTGATGTGATATTCCCACAATGGAACTGACTCTTAGCTTCGGGTCTTGACCAAGAATCCCTACTGAGCCCTTGCGGCACGACAAGCCGGCCAGTTCAGCGCAAGGGAACATAATAATATGTAATTGTGATGCATAAACTTAAAATGTGCATACATAATTAGTCAAATTTTTAACATTTAAATGATTATGATTATGAAATGATTATGATTTTCTATGTTCCCAACCATGGTCTAATGTACATATTTATTACACAGTAACAATTTGACATTGATATTATTTTCAATGTAAATGTATGGAAATTTAGTTGTACATTTTTGATCTGGCATAACCAAAACCAAACTTAAGCAACAAAATCTTCTTCTTCTCTCCCCCCTATTGGTGGCGGGACTTTAGTTGGTCCATACTGCCAAGTGTGAAAAAACAAAATCTATACAGTAAGAGTTATAGTGTTTTCAATGTGGATATGTCAAACTGTTGAAGTGTTTTAAAGAAGTTTAGTTTTAAAATGTTCTGAAGATTTTAGTAAAGCGAACATTGCTTTTTTGCTGTCTGGAAAAATAATAATAACACACATATGGATGATTTGTTTAACAAGAAACTTCAATGATGAGACAAGGTTGCATCCACAAATAGACCCAATACGGTTCTTATAGCCCGACATTCCATCCATATCCGTCGGATATTCTCGTCTTCAAGAAGTAATATCGAATTCGTTATTGAACCTAGAGATACCCGAACTTATTGTCAGTGCAAACCCCAATCCGATACGAGTTACAGATAAAACCAAACACACTGACATTTTCTTGCCACAAGCCGACCCAATTTTGATACCTCGATCCAGTTTGCAAGTGGATCAAAAACGAATCCGCTATAAGTGTTTTAACTTTTCAAGGTTCAAAACATTTGTCTTCTTATTGAGCTTATCTAAGAAAATGTATAACTGGTAACAGCATAACAGCAAACTATCTGCTCAGTAACTATCGGGACAACATACTCGGTGTATTCGTTACCAGGTGAACAGAAATACAGAAATCGAATGAAAATCCAATTAAACTTTTCGTCTTCCAAATTGCTGGATTGGTTTTTCACTTCAATATGCCGATTCAAAGATACCATAAACTATTCGAATACATCCTCAAGAGTATGTTACTGCAACAACAAGAAAAAAAAATAATGTTTACTAAATGTTTACTTACTCCAATTCATTCAAGCTTAATGGGTTATTATGATCTCGAAGCTGGCGCCTTGACATTCTAAGGTTGCTTGCTTCCTCCTCCTCATCATCATCACTATCTGTATCGAAAAGCATAATCTGCTGTGCGCTAAAAGAATCACACCATTATTTCCCGTATAAAGCAAAACATTCATTTGATACTTACTTAAAAGAATAACTTTTATTTTTCACTGATCAAAAAAAACGATTTGGATTGCCGGCGCTAAATTACTTTGTTTATGTCTTGTTTGACAGCAGGTGCTCGAAAATCTACAACGGTTAGTCGAAATCTACTACTACAAAGAAAGATAATTTATCGACCGGTCGAAATGCATACATAATGCCGAAAACATTTTCGAGTCGACTTTTCAAAATAAATCGTTTCGAGAAGCTCGATTCGAAATGCGCAATGAGGCCCCAATTTAGATATGGGACGACGAAGTATTCCATTACTGGTTTGGATATCTGCAACTCTAACAACAGAATCAGATCCCGGAAATACACTAACAATACGACCCAGCTTCCAAGTTTGAGGCGGAAGATTTTCTTCTCTTAACAAAACAACCATTCCTGGTTCTATGTTCTTTGATCTCTTTGTCCATTTCAATCTGGTTTGGAGAGTATTTAAATATTCCCGAGGTCAGCGCGATAGACGGTTAATGTTCGTATCTTCCAATGTTGGTTCTGGTATAACAGTAAGTTCACGACCAATTAGAAAATGGCCGGGTGTTAAAGCTTCCAGCTCATTTGGGTCTGAAGAAGACGAAAATAGGGGTCGTGAATTGAGAATCGCCTCGATTGGTGTTAATACGGTGTAATATTCCTCGAATGTCAAACTAGCTCCACGGAGAATCTTTTTAAGGTGGGTCTTGGTACTTTTAACACCGGCTTCCCACAAACCCCCAAAGTTGGGAGCACGAGGAGGAATAAAAGCCCATCTGATTTCACGGACCTGGCAAAACTAATTCAGTTTTCCATGCAACTGATCACTCTTGAACAGTAGAAACAAATCGTGCAGATCAGATTTTGCTCCAAAATCTGTGAACTGCTGCTACGAAGGCTGAAGCAGACAAGTCCGAGACTAATTCAAGGTGGATCGCCTTTGTAGTCATGCATACAGAAACACAAATATAAGCCTTCACAAGAATAGACTTTCTACCCTTTTGGCGGATGAAGATAGGGCTAGCAAAATCCCAGATTTGGAGAATGGTGGAGCAGGGACTACCCGAACTTCTGGTACGTCACCCATGAGAGGCTGCATCAATTTGGGACTGTTACGAAAACAAGTTATACAATCGGATTACCTTCTTAATAACCGATCACGCATTCGAAAGCCAAAATCCTATAGCCAAGGACCTATGTGCAACATTTCCTTGTGCATGGTTCATACCAAAGATTCGATAATAGGATTTTTATCTGGAAGTATGATTTGGTGTTTGATTTCGTAAGGTAGCTGGGAGTGGCGTAATCTACCACCAACTCTCAAGATGCCATCCTTCAGAATGACATTCAAACTTCCAAGACGACGCAAGGGTTCACAAGTCGAGCAATTTCGTCAGAAAACTCGGTTTTTTGCACGTATTCTACAATCACATTCATTGATTCACGCATTTCTTGCTCTGTGAGATATTTCGCTGAGACTTAGGGGACCTCGTATTTGTAACGAATCTACGGATGTATCCAATCAATCGTTGCAATTTTCGAAACGAACTGAAAGCAGTCATTAATGGAAGACTGTCTGGAATAACTATAGCAGCAGAAGTAGTAACTGGTTGCAACTCCGGTAGTTTATCATCAGGAATTGGCGCGGGTTCATCAATCTGATAATAATGCCTTCGCAAAAAATGTGGTCCGTACCACCAGAGATCATTTGAGGCATGTAATTGAAGCTATTGGCCACGGCTGACAAAATCAGCTGGGTTTCTATCAGATTGAATGTAATTCCATTTGCTATCAGTAGAATTATAGATGATTTCTACAACTCGATTATGAACGAATGAATTCAGTTGAACTAAAGGTTTCTTCAACCAAGCAAGAACTATCTCACTGTCTGACCAAAAGCTAACTGACTGGAATTCCATTTTAACAGCTGGAACAACCTTCATAAATAATCGAGTAAGCAACAATGCAGCACATAACTCTGATCGAGGGATGGTCAGTCCTTTGATAGGTGTAACTTTGGATTTACTGCAGACGAGTGACATTTTTACACCATCATTGATAACAGCACGGATGTATAAGCAAGCCCCATACGCATAACTAGATGTGTCTGCAAAACCATGGATCTCATAGTACATTACACCAGAAGCACCAAAATCTCTGGGTATCTTGATTTGGTACATGTAGTTCAACATATCACGAAACAAGTTCCAAGTTTGAAGCAATTTACCATCCAAAACGTCATCCCAGTTGAGTCTGCTCATCCAGATTTGCTGCATAAACACCTTTGCAATCACAGGCGACAACAGGCGAAACCAAACCAAGCGGATCAAATATCTTTGCGATCTGAGACAGAACGTTACTTCCTAACCTTGCCAAGTGCATTGGCAAGGTTAGGAAGCTTCAAATGAAAACGGTAGACATCTTCCAAACGATCCCACAGAAGACCAAGTGTTTTGATAGCTTGATTTATATCTGCATCTTTGAACGTCAGAAACTGTTGTCTCTCACTATCTGGGACCGATTCCAAAATATACGGGTGATTTGAACACCATTTATGTATTGGAAACCCTCCACGGTTCAGTAGCTCTGTGACCTCGACGCGACATTGAATAGCCTTCTCTATGGTATCAGCTCCTGATAAGACATCGTCTACACACTTAGATTTTTTTTATAGTATGCTGTAATTTTTTACTGAATATGAAACAGCTGAATATTCGGTAAGTGATTCGGTAGTTTTATAGTTTTACAGTACGTTCAGTAAACTTAATTTCGCTACTGAGCTGTCAAAATTTATCGAAACGTTCTGTAAAGTTTGCTGAAAGATTGGTAACTCGCGTCATATTATTACCGAAAATAATAATGATTTCAGTCACTCAGCTAAATTTACATAAACGTTCGTAATCGGATTTCTATTGAATTTCCTTCTTACTTTTTATATTAAGTATATTTAATGAGATAAATTTAAATATTTTTCGCATTCATTTGAGGTCCATCGGTATTGGTTCAAATCATCTCTTGTACGTATACATTTCGTTCGTATGTCTGTTTCAAAAGGAACTGCCCAACAATGAAATAAACTGCTGGTTTCTAATGAATAAAAGCTATTCTGTGGGATTTTATTTATGAGAAATCAGCTACAGAGAGATTGTTTTCAAAAACCTTACATAAATGTCGTCATTGAATATTTACCTGCGTCCACTGTATTATTCAATGAAGAGGGTTTTCCCGTACTGAAGTCGAGTCTCTCAGCCGTTCAACACCACGGCTCAGATTATTGTGGCGTATTATTGCCAACGTTCTTAAGAAATCTGTAATATGTGTGTTAGTAAGCAAAACCGGGTTATCAGCGTTATCAGATATACTATCACTTGGTTACCGTTTTAAATGTGATGGGAGAGCTCGTGATATCGTGTGAGAGTTTTATCCAACCTCTACGCACCTATTTTTGGTTGCACCGTGAAACTCAACAGTCCCGTCAAGCAAGCAAAAATGGTGGGTAAAGGTAGAGTTTGACAGCATGAAATGAAATTTACAATCTGTTCAGTACTTTTTTTTACAGTTTATTTTGCAATAGACTAAATTTACGGTACATTCGTCATTCTTTTTACGGTATTGCAGAACTGCAGCGATTCACAGTTTCGATCGGTAGTTTTCTTTTACAATGTTCGGTAGTTTTTTGTAAAATACAGAAATTCAGTATGTTTGAATGCTGAAATGTCATATTTTACAAAACATTCGGTGAAATGTCGATTTTACAGACCGAATCCAGCAATAAAAGTACCGGACAAAACTTTGGAAATTTGGTGTGTGCATAAAAATCTTCGAAAACAATCTTTGCGGCGATAGGAAAATGCTCCCCTTCATCGACAGCGAGTTGTCGAAGAGCCCTTGTGGCTAGGAATGGTGCTGAAGACGTACCGTACCGGATCTTTCCTCCAAAATATACGAAGCAACGGCGTATGGGCCCTGTCTACTCGTATCTGTCGATACATTTTGCTTACGTCAGCGGAAAAGACATATAAATGCTTACGGAAACGCAGGCTGATCGAAAGGAGATCATCCTGCACAACCGGTCCAATCATCAAACAATCATTCAGTGAGGGTCCATTACGCTTCGATGCAGCATCAAACACAACTCTGAGCTTCGTTGACGAGCTTGTAGGTTTAAACACCGCATGGTGAGGAAGATAATGTTTGAGTAGATTTGGAGGATCCTGAGACTCGTCAATTGGAACACAATGACCAAGACTAACTTCATCTATCTGCATCGGCTGATAGTCCGAATCTGGGAAACAGAACAGCTACTGGACGAGAACGGCTTTCCCGGGAAGCTCACTAGACTGATTAAAGCTACGATGGACGGTGTGCGAAACTGCGTGAAGATTTCGGGCGAACATTCCAGCTCGTTTGAATCACGCCGGGGACTACGTCAAGGTGATGGACTTTCGTGCCTGTTGTTCAACATTGCGTTAGAAGGTGTCATGCGAAGAGCCGGGCTCAACAGCCGGGGTACGATTTTCACTCGATCCGGTCAGTTCGTTTGTTTTGCGGATGACATGAACATTGTCGGCAGAAGATTTGAAACGGTGGCAGAAATGTACACTCGCCTAAAACGCGAAGCTGCGAAAGTCGGACTGGAGGTGAATGTGTCGAAAACAAAGTACATGCTAGCAGGAGGTACCGAGCGCGACAGGGACCGCCTAGGCAGCAGTGTTACGATAGACGGGGATACATTCGAGGTGGTGGAAGAATTCATCTACCTTGTATCCTTGCTTACGGCTGACAACAACAGCCGTGAAATCCGAAGACGCATCATCAGTGGAAGTCGTGCCTACTACGGGCTCCAGAAGAACATGCGGTCAAGAAAGATTTACCCCCGCACTAAATGTACCATGTACAAAACGCTGATAAGACCGGTTGTTCTCTACGGGCACGAGACGTGGACGATGCTCGAGGAGGACCTACAAGCACTTGGTGTTTTCGAACGCCGGGTGCTTAGGACCATCTTCGGCGGCGTACAGGTGGATGGAGTGTGGCGGCGAAGATGGAACCACGAGCTCGCTGAACTCTACGGCGAACCCAGCATTCAGAAGGTCGCGAAGGCTGGAAGGATACGGTGGGCAGGGCATGTTGCGAGAATGCCGGACAACAACCCTGCAAAAATGGTGTTCGCCTCGAATCCGGCCGGTACAAGAAGGCGTGGGGCACAGCGAGCACGATGGGCGGACCAGGTGCAACAGGATCTGGCGAGTGTGGGTCGTCAACGAGGTTGGAGAGAGGCAGCCATAGACCGAGTATATTGGCGAAATGTTGTAGATAAAGTCATATCGTAAATACGATGTATGGCTATTTAAATAATAATAGACCAAGACTAACTTATTCATTAATAAAATCTTGATACTGCTTTATCAGTTCAGGGTTTTTCTGGAACCGTTGTTCCAATATGTAAAATCGACGAAGAGCAACCGAGCGGTTATTTTCAGCCCTGGGCTGGTTCATCTCCCGTTGTAGTCACTCGAATACCTTGTGAGTATTTTTCGCAACTTTTCCGGGGGTGAGATTCGAACTCGTGACTTCGGCGTGAGAGGTATGGATGTTAACCACTATGCCGGGGTCGCCCCCGGTGGGGAAAATTCAATGACTCATCCAACCTATTCGATACAAGGTGTGCCTGGGAACCACAATCCACATATTCTATTTCCAACCTACCGTGCACGGACGGAACTTTCAACACTTTCTCTTAATATCTTTCATTCAAGCAAACATAACTGCCCACTCTTGGTGCCTCATGGTGATGAGCGGAACATCTCCTTCTACATCATAATCGTTACTCCACGCACGGAGAATACGAAAATAACAATTAGAGTATGTAAAACCCATAAATGGTGGTAACCATTAATCCATACTAGTGGGGACCAGTATCACAACACTTTAGGTCTTTCTCTCCGATGTCGCTAAGTCAGAGATGACGAGAGAAAGAAAAAATGAGTAAAATCCAGCGCCCCCCCCCCCCCCCACAACATGACAGATTAAGTTAGTTTCGTGTAACCACTTGCAAATCGTAGATGTCGCCCTGCAACGTAAACATTGGGGTCGTCCCTAGCAGATGCACCGATTTTTATGTTCAGAGCAGCATGTTTTTGTTGCGTCATGAGTGGTTGCAAAACAACAAGCAAGCGTACCATATCAAATGAGTCTATTTTTATATTCACGGTATAACTTCATTTATAAGTTATCTAAATATTGAAATAAATATTTCACGCGGCTAGCAAAGATACAACCACGGCGTTCCCTCATCCCCGGTTGTTCGTTTCGGAAGTGTTACACCGCGTTGCACTTTGTGAACACTACTTCAGTCGCGCGGTGTATTGTTTCCAATGAATCTGAGAATAAATGAAGGTTATTGATTGGCCTTAGAAATCGTTTGAACAATGATTTTTTGTTTTGCTTTTTTTACTGAGGTACTTCATGAAAAAGATTTACATTTACGTTGGGAGGAAGCGGATGTCATATTCATAGATGTATTTACCGCAGACAGACATTCAGGCTCGAACAAAACAATTCAAATTTGTTGTGTAAAATTTCAAATCTAATTACACGCAAAAAATACGTAGTTATACCAATCAAAATAGGAATCAATTCAACTAAAATTTTGGTTTGAATATGGACCAATAAAACTGATGAACTTATTCAACAAAACCTTTGAGTTGAAATAAAACGTCATGCTTTATAGAATTGAACATCGTGTTTTATTGCTTAAAACAAAATGTTTTCTTAAACCAACTAAACGCATTTGTTGGAATAATCAGCAATGATGAAGTAATTCAAGAAAACCATTTAATTGAAATAAAACTTCATGCTTCATAGAACTGAATGTCGTGTTTTATTATTCAAAACATGTTTTCTTAAGACAAAGATGTAGCCCATATTGCAAATAATCATGTCAACCCGATTGAGAAGGCCACTTTGCGTTAACTGATATCAGATATTGATACCAGTCAACTGGGTTGTCAGTTATCTGCCAAGAGAAACTCGTTAATAAACTGTTTCAAAAATTATGATTGATTATGTTTAAACATACATTAGAAAAGCAGAGGCAGAGACAGCAAATTGCCATATCGTCAGACACTTTTGAACAATAACAATAACAATCGGCAGGCTGACAGTATGAAATGGGCGCTTATAAAAATATTTTGTTAAAACAATAAATTAACCACTTTAATTTAAATGAATGTGATTGTTATAAATCAAATCTTATTTAAATTAATATCACACAGCGGTAACTAATTTAAATACTTTTATTTGTTTGATTTGAATGAAATTTTGAATTGATTTGGAACTTTTTTTTATGAATCGAAACTACTAGATAGCTTGTATTGAAAAGCAACAAATCATTTTGTTGATTCAAAACAGAATGATTTTTTAGGGTGAAAAAATATTTTGTTCAAGCAATAAATTAATCATTTGAGTTTAAAAATAAATGTGATTGTTATGAATCAAATATTATTTAAATTAATATCACACTGCGGTGATTACTTTAAATAATTTTATTGGTTTGATTTGAATAACATTTTGAATTGATTTGGAACTTTTTTATGAATTGAAATAAATAAAAAACTTGTTTTGAATACCAACAAAATATTTTGTTGATTCAAAGGAGAGTGATTTCTTTGCGTGTACGTTGGAATTATCTTGCACAGTAACGCCACGGCGCCTAGTCAACTTATTGCTATATTAAGTCTGACAGTTTGACTGGCAACCCATTTTTTCCTTACCAATAAAAACAAATTCCTTACCAATAAAAACCTCATCTGTTAGGTTATTGCTACTTGAGATCTTGTGGGAAGCCATGTTTTTACACAGGTAAATGAGATGAAGTCGAACGTCTGTCTGCGAATTTGCATAATACGCGAGGGAGACAGGGAGATGAAAATACCCGAATATTGCGTTACATAATATTAGAACGAATCCTTGACACCACTGATGAACAGTCACTGTACTCGTATCAATCTGATCGAGTAGCGTCTTGCTTTCGGATGTAAGATTAG
The DNA here is from genome assembly GCA_024533555.2 of Aedes koreicus. Taxonomy (NCBI): domain Eukaryota; kingdom Metazoa; phylum Arthropoda; class Insecta; order Diptera; family Culicidae; genus Aedes; species Aedes koreicus. The sequence continues at coordinate 106,271 of JAHHFK020004887.1, read as the reverse complement.
TTTGCGGAGTTTTGACGTAGACTACGTCTTACGGGAAGGGTAGGGTGTCAATTGAAAATCTAAAAATCAGCGACCGTCTCGAAATATCGTAACAAATTAAACGCTTATAACTTAATAAATGCTCGATAGATTTTCAAGATGTTTAGATCAATCGGTTGGAAATTTTCTCGCGTATCAATTCAAATATCAAACATTATCCGTTAAAAATTTTATGCTATTGAAATTAACTAAAATATAAGGTGATATCTTATAATGCTGATTTTTCAGAGTAAATTTACTAAATGCACTCAATTTTACTATCACAGATTTCAAATGTAAGCAAGGGAGGTCTCATATGCAGCAGTAAACGATATAAAACGGGTACACCTTCGCAAATTTTTTCATTCGTGTTGCAGTACTGGAGCTGTGCGGAGCATCGAGCCAGTATGGATTGGCAGCTGGCGCCGGGCGATAGCATGTACCCTGGAGGGTGCACTAGCTTCATTCAGCGGAGCGGCAAGACGCCAATTTGGATTTGGCAGCTGACTGTGGCAAGCACCATAGAAAGTGCACTGGCGACCTACCCAAATGGTCTGGTAGCTGATTGCACTGCAGTCTGTTGTTACTTTGGCTACGTTGGCTAGGCAACCGTTGCTAGGCAGCCATACATTATGCTGTGGTGTGCTAGGCAGTCGGTTACTTGGGCAAATAATGTCTTTGTAGCCAGCCGGTGGGTGCTACCACTAGGAGCGAAATAAGGTGCTTGTGTGTGTGTGTGATATTTGGTAGAAATCTTTTGGTAAGGCGCAGAGAGGGTTTCAATTCAAATGCGGACCATTTCAAATCCGTCCTTTTCAGGACGACCAATTTAATTTTGAGAGAGTTTGTTTGTACAGACTTTTCAGAAATCGTAGAAGCCGTCTTTGTCCAAATTTGCTGGAAGTGTTTGATGTCTTTGATTCCTTGCTTCTTTCCAGAAAGTTTCCGCTCCATCAGAGCCCAATATCTCTCGATTGGTCGTAGCTCTGGGCAATTTGGCGGGTTTGAGGTTTTTGGTACAATGTTCACTTGATTTGCTTGGTACCACTCCATCACAGTTTTAGCATAGTGGCATGATGCCAAATCAGGCCAGAACAAAGGTTTTTTTTTGTGACTTTTGATGAAGGGTAGCAATCGCTTCTGCAGACACTCTTTCTGATAGATCTCCTTGTTGATTGTGACTGAGGTGACGAAAGATTTACTCTTTTTGCCACACGTGCAAATTGCTTGCCACACAAGGTATTTTTTTGGGAAATTTCGATGCCTTTTTCGTTCTGAAATGCTCAGCTGTAGCATTTCTGGCCATAGCAGAATAAAAAGCCAGCCCTGGAAGCTGCTTGAAATCCTCCAGGACATAAGTTTCATCGTCCATAACAACGCATTCGCAGTACAAACGTCGAGCCCGTGATTTTGCTGCCAAGTTCTGTTTGTCGTTACGATTTAAAACCCGTTTTACTGTATACGACTTGAGCCCCAAACGTTGTTTTGATTTTTGGACAAACCCAGGTGACATCCCTATTTTACGAGCTACCGTTTGAATGGAGAGATTTGGGTTTTTCGTGAATATCCTTTTCACCTTTCGGTCCATGACAGGATCGGCGCGTCCAATGTTTTTGTCACTTCTCGGTTTCCTCTCCACCGTGAAACGTTCCGAAAATGATTTGAGCACATCGTGAACAGTGGATTTAGGCAAATCCATTGTTTTTGCAAGGTCCCGTATTGACAAGTCAGGATTTGCCGTACGCCCGTACAAAATTCGCTCGCGCACTTGTTTTTCTTTCGTCGCCATCTTGAATACTAAACATGAAATGTAAACATCAATCATAGTCTTTTTCATCATAGACTCTCAGCTATACCACAGTGAAATTTTTCATTCCTACGTGCAATATTTCAGAAGTTACAATAATTTGAATGTGTCCGGATTAATGTGGATACAGACCTTACAGTTGACCCTCACTGACGCCATTCCGGTAGAAGATGATTCGTTTCGGCAGTTCTCTATACTCTCTACAATATTCGTTGAGCGCTTTTAAGGTGTTCAGTCGCAAATAATTGCTGATTTCATCGTCGTGCGAATGTTGGATAACGGTGAAATACAATTTGGGTGTGCTTTTGTTATCAAGATCCATAGTAGCCACCATAGCTCCAAACGATTCATCTTTAGCATCGTGGCAAACATCGGAACCAATCGTCATCAGACCATTGAGGGGAATCTTGACCTTCCACGGAATACCACCCAGTTTGCAGTTTATCTGGATGATGACCTTGATTGCACGGATATGAGCGTCCGCACATTGTCACCCTTGAGAGTGATCGTCCTCCAAACCATGCCCTGCGTTGGAACGGCACGATCGACGCAACACTCCTTCTTAATGGCAGTGTATCGATCTGCCGTCTTGTTGGAGACAACGCACACTATTAACTGGGGATCTCTGTTCACAATATTGTCCAGCGCTCGGATGTTCGTTCCAAGGTTAGCATCTGGGATAGTGACGATCTCACATTGTCGGATCTCGAACCGCATGCTTTGAGCAGCCTGAATCATACAGCCGAGGAAGTCGCTGCTGCGCACAGCAAGGTACATACCAGAGATCCAACCGAATCAAACCGTATCAAACAACGGATTGTCCAGTCCGCCTGCTCGCCGGCTTGAACACCATTAGAATATTTGAGTTAGTTATATCATTTTCAAACGCTCTATTTTTGTAACTTACGGTGATGTTGAGGAGTCAAATGCCCTTGTGATAAGCAGCAGCAGGTTCCGGGGCACTGCAGTTCACCACAAACGTGGCACAATTTTTCATTACACGATTAATACACCCGTGTGGCCGAAGGAAACCTGAAAAAAAGCTTGACTTTGTTTTGACAAGAAACAGTGTTGCCGAAGTTGAAAAAAAAACTTGAAAGAAGTGTTGCTGTCTTTTTCTAGCACTGCTTTGATAATGATATTCTAGTATATATGGAACTTGATACACTGAAAATTGTGACCTGGTATGTCATGCATAAATCGTCCGTCCGATGTCCGTAATTAGTCCGTGGCAAAGCTTCTTATATAGTAGGTTGGGAAACATTTTGTAAACATACGACATGCTGCATTGTAGCATGCGGCCTGCTCTTCGCTGTTACCCAATAATCCTTCGGTCACATGCAATTTTATTTTGTTGCCTCCTGATGCTGCTTCGTTTTATAGCATTTCATTATTTCCGACAGCTATTGTTGCAGAGAAGCATTTGTGAGATTATTTTCATTGCAGAATATAGTTGCTGATTGTTAGAAGAATGATTATGATATCAAGCCCGATTCAAATAAAATTTGGACGCATTCAAGTGATCATAACTCAAGAATTAAACAACATAGGAAAACTGCTCCCATATTAATCTCATTGTTCCTATATTCATCCTACGATGAATCAAACAATTGGGCAGTTGAAGGATCGGTTTCGTTTTCTTATAATGTTTGCTTACGTTAAATAACTACAACAAACATTACTAACTAATCCTGTCACGTGTATATCGTTTTATTACAAGTAGGATGAATTGCAAAGTGATTAGATTAATATAGGTACATCTTCCCTACATGATTGATCAAAACGTCAAACAAATGGGTATTTATTTGCTTTCAAACGATATATAACAAGTTGTTACATTTCACCGTTTCGAATGAAGTGTCGCACTTTACTTGTGATCGATGCCATCATGATCTGCACAGTCGCTGATGACACTGTACCGGCGAACTTATTCCACTTTAAACGTATTTGTTGTGCATTTGTCACTTCTTTACCGCATCCTCGAAGTTTTCGCTTGACAATTGCCCAATATTTTTCCATCGGTCTGAGCTCAGGGCAATTCGGAGGATTAATCTATTTGGCGACAACATTAACATCGTTTGCAGCATACCATTCTAGTAGCTCCTTAGAGAGTGGCAGCTGGCTAGATCCGGCCAAAACATAACGTTGGTCTTGTGTTGCCGAATGAAGGGTATTCCCGTACCCAGAAGTATCCCCGTACATCAGAAGTCCAAGACGCGACCATCTCCTGCTTCTGAACTCACAGGGAGCCGCTCAACTCCCACAAACCATTGCTGTGCATCCAGAGTGCCTCAGAACCAACTGGAAGTTAACGAGAAGCTTGGTCGACCAGTTTTGGCGTCGCTGGGTACGGGAATACCTCCCGACGATCTGCAAGCGCACCAAATGGTTCGAGGAAGCCAAGGAACCAGAGGACGGAGACCCGGTCATTATTGTCGACGAATCGGTGCGGAACGGATGGTTACGAGGACGCATCCTTTCATTTGTGAAGGGACGTGATGGACGGGCCAGGCAAGTCCTGGTGAAGACTACAGGAGGAGTGCTACGCCGACCGGTGACGAAGATCGCCGTTCTAGATATCCAGACATCAGTCAACAATGGAGCTGAGGAGTAACGCTGTGTTGCCGGAATCGCTGGACCAGCATTACGGGTTGGGGGATGTTGGGTGCAACCTACGCCACTGTCGACCGGCATCTTCCAACCGTGCGCACCCTAGCAACATCACTTCTTGACAGGCCTGTTGACATCCATTTGACAGTGAGCCGTCATTATTATTCCCGCTAAAACCACTCTATTATTTCTGAAAAGGTAGAACGAACAAAGTGTTTTGTTAGGTAGTTTTTCTGGAGTTATTACCATTAGTTGCATACCATATTAAAGTGTTATCCTGTCGTCCTGATTGAATTTGTACGAGGAGACCAAATGTAAGTGCTATTTTACTGTTAAACGCCTTTTGTAACATTTTTTTTCTATAAATATAGCTTTGAGCTCGCCATACATCTAACCCCTGCGTGCTGCAAAGAGCTTCCGAAAAGTTTTCCCAACACAGCATTTATTATTTTGGTATTCAAGTTAGAATTTAACAATACATCAAATAGAACATACAATTGAGTCATATTTTCCTTTGAGTTTTTAAGTATTTACGTGCAACAAAGATTACATCACTCGTAATATTCATTATTTTAAAGAGTGTGTACTTTTTGTTGGGGGGGGAAACAACAACCCACCACCAAAAAATCATAAAAATTTCTGTCCTCAGAGACCGCCACATGCAAGCGTCCTCTAGTACAAAAAAAAAAAAAAAAAGAGATGAGAAAATAAATTCAATCAAACACATCTTTCGTCGAATTGCGTATGTGTCAGTTTCAGGAGATATAATTTTACACGAAATCTTTGTTTACGTTCCCTAACTTCTTACAAACATGAATTACGTCTCGTGTAAAGTTCAAAATTTAACGTATAACAAAAAGATAATTGTTTCAATACTAGAGACAAGGATCATGTAAATTTAGGGCATTCAAATCCCCAAGTGGCTATTATTTTAATGTTCTGCTGACTTAGATTTGAGGTTACTAAATATATTCTAGAAGCTCTTGTAAATTTGGTATTACGAACGTTACTTTGAGTGTGTCAGTATTTATTTTGTTGGGTTTTAGATTAAGGTTTAATAATACATCCAATAGAACATACAATTGAGTCATATTAATTTTTGAGTCTCAATGCCTTTACGTGCAACAGGGATTACATCACCTGTAATATTCATTATTTTGAAGAGTCTAGAACATTTCCACATAGCGTGGGGGGAGTCACCGAGTTAAGCCTACACTGAAAAAAGGTGTAACTTAGCTACTACTAAGATATTTTCCAATACAAAAATGAGTGAGTTTTACGTGAATATCACATACAAAAAGAATTTCTACTTGACTAATCATTCACATTTCACTGGACACATAAGATTCACTTGATTTTGCAAAGCATTTTCCTCTTCCTGAATCACATGAAAGTTAAGTGAATTTCTAGTGGATATTTTCCACTGATTATGTGAATTTTTTTTTGGGTGTATCCACTCCACTTAACATTTTGCGCCGCTTCTCTCTGCGCACCTGGCCTCGTCCATACAACTGTTTGAAAAATTTAAAATTGTCTTGACATCTATTGCCGAAAGTGCTGGAAACTAGTAATTCTCAGAGTACAGAGATATGCGGAAATTCAATCCGACAGTTTGACAACGGTGTTCGTTTGGTTTACAAAGACTGCCAACGCTTCCGCAGAGTAAAATGTTACAGCTTTGTGCGAGACTTCGTCGTTGTCAACTCCGATTGTTGTTTACACTTATAACGTACAAGTGATATATTATAAATATATATAAATTTATCAACTATGAAGTGCATTGCAAAGTTTTGCACAAACCGCGGATCATCGAATCATCTCTGTACTCTGAGGATTACTAGGTGATTCCTAATGTTGACTTCAGACTTGGCGATTCCATTATTGAACGGTTATGAGGGAATCTGCAAACCAATGGATCTGGAGCAGAATTCTCTTCAAAATACTGACGTTGGACACCGTGTCAGAGCAGAAACATAGCTATAATCTTTGGAATTTTCCTAACACGGCACCAGTGAAGTGAATTGAGCATGAGCATGAGCATGAGCATGATTGACCGCCCGAGGTTGCTACTCCGTTATTGCCAGATCAGCTGTAATTACACAGAGAACCAACAGATGATGCTTGGGACCAACATACATCCTCAATGTGTAAAAACTGGTGATCCCAAACCAAGGCAATACCGGCGCCGGCCTCGTCCGAATGCAGGTCAAGTAGGGAATGGGTAGGAATATGTTGACGTGATACTCGTTTTATTGGAAGCCGAGATCACCTCTGCACTTCCACGAGAAATCACTGGGATGTTGGATAAAATGGTTGGGTTTGCAGCGGGATTCGTTTTGGTAAACGGTGTGCTGAATTCAACTGACGTCGGCAGCGAATAAGATATTTAACTATGTTCCCGATGCACATTAAAGTTATTCAAATTTTGGCACCGATTTAAACCAACAGTAAGGATGCTGTTGGGGCCACTCACAGGTGTGGGTGGTTTATTTCAGTAGCCTACAAAAATATGTTAGAACATCGAGTTTGAGGACCGATTTAAACTAACAGTAAGGATGCTGTTGGGGCCACTCACAAGTGTGGGTGGGTTATTTGAGTAAAATACAAAAATATTTAAAAACATCGAGCTGAAGACCGATTTAAACCAACAGTAAGGATGCTGTTGGGGCCACTCACAAGTGTGGGTGGTTTATTTGAGTAAAATACAAAAATATGTTAAATCATGGAGTTTGAGAACCGATTTAAACCAACAGTAGGGATGCTGTTGGGGCCACTCACAAGTGTGGGTGGTTTATTTCAGTAAAATACAAAAATATGTTGAGACATCGAATTTGAGAACCGATTTAAACCAACAGTAAGAATGCTGTTGGGGCCACTCACAAGTGTGGGTGGTTTATTTCAGTACAATACAGAAATATGTTAAAACATCGAGTTTGAGAACCGATTTAAACAAACAGTAAGGATGCTGTTGGGGCCACTCACAAGTGTGGGTGGTTGATTTCAGTACAATACAAAAATATGTTAAAACATTGAGTGTGAGGACCGATTTAGACCAAAAGTAAGGAGGCTGTTGGGGCCACTCACAAGTGTGGGTGGTTTATTTGAGTAAACTACAAAAGCATGTTAAAATATCAAGTTTGAGGACCGATTAAAACCAACAGTAAGGATGCTGTTGGGGCCACTCACAAGTGTGGGTGGTTTATGTCAGTACAATACAGAAATATGATAAGACATCGAGTTTGAGAACCGATTTAAACCAACAGTAAGGATGCTGTTGGGGCCACTCACAAGTGTGGGTGGTTTATTTGAGTAAAATACAAAAATATGTAGAAACATCGAGTTTGTGGACTGATTTAAACCAACAACAAGGATGCCGTTAGGGCCACTCACAAGTGTGGGTGGTTTATTTGAGTACAATACAAAAATATGTTAAAACATCGAGTTTGAGAACCGATTTAAACCAACAGCAAGGATACTTTTGGGGCCACTCACAAGCATGAATGGTTTATATCTGGTTTATACATAATGTTGAAATATCGTGTTTGTGGACCATTTAAATACCTTTAAACAAAAGTATTTAAATACAATCATATACTACTTATAAGCGGAATGGAACCCTTTATTATGGAAAAATACTTGAAGTTTAGAAATACAATTGCAAAAAAAAAAAATCAAAAATGTTATTCTGAAATTCTGCAAAACAAATTGGCATAGCATAGAAATTAATCCAACACATACTCAAGAGAGATGCAAAGAACTCCATGACCCCTCACACGTGTCACAGGAAACGAAGTGTCAAGAGGAAGAGCACCATCAATGAGAACCGCCCGGCAAGTGTTACGGGTGATCAAAAATGTTGAAAAACGATCACACTTGACACGCAGCAAACTAGCGTCGGAGATCTGCTTAAAATCAACATTTATATGAACAAATTCAACAAGAACAAACACATGAAAGTTAACAATCACATGAAAGTTAACTGACTCAAAATGACGATCGGACGTAAAAAAAAATCACCAAACAATAGATGTCACCTATAAAATGAAAATTAAACCACAACAGCACATGGATTGATTGTAAAACAAGTGATAGAAATGATAGTAGTAACAAACAACGTAAACCCAGCAACAACATACACAACACATAGCGTGGGTTAGGTGGGCCAAAACCTAAAAAAGTCGCGCAAATGCGAAGCCGAAGATGAAAAACATTACCAAGCCGAGGAAAGGCAAAACCAACACATATATCAATTACACCCAGATAAACCAAAAATACTGAAAAAAAAACATCGAACGGTGCACAAGAGTGCACCGAATAAACGTCAAAATGTAAAATACCACAGATCACATGCAAGAATAACAAGAGAAGGGGAAGGTGTTTTAGATAGGAGAATGTATGAGAGGTGTTGTTGAATTCAGTTTGCCCTTCCTCAGAAAGAAATTGTTTCATATATTTCTCTGCCCTTTCGACGCAACTCCCTGCCTGGGCACTAAACCAACTTATTCATCGCAAGGATTATACATATCGAACAGCAAAAACGCACAAAACCCTTAGTAGAAGAAAAGGGAAACAGACAGAAAAAGATAAGGAAAAAAACAAAAACGATATGTATACACGTCTGTGTATACAGCGCATTCGCATTCCAATGAACAATTCAATTTTTCAATATTTCATACTACCGGAGCCGTAATATTCAAATACAATACTTAGCTGAATGTGTGATCCGGTATCCAATTGCAGAAATAGGCAATTATTCACACAACAAAACTCCCGGCCAGTGTGTTGGTGCCATCACAAAACGACCCCGTGGCGATTGTATTGGTGCCGACCAGCCGCCAATCGTTGGTCGCGCAAAAATTTAACATCACCACCACAACGACAGCAAAGAAGCCATCCAAGATAAATGACCTCCCCGGAAAGATTCAAACATGATTCTCGTCCCGGATCTGGCACTTTCCCCGAAAATTTCAACACTTTCCACTGCACCGGTTAAAGCACATCACTTTACCGCCGCTGCCGAACTGGTTGAAAATTATTTTCTTCAAATTATGTGAAAACTAGCGAAAAAAAACTGACAGTAGAGAAAACACGTCCGCTCGCGGCAAAAGCACACTTCGATCTCGGCACCAGTGAAGTGAATTGACAAAAGTGAAAAATGGCCTAGTGTAAAAATTCCGCCAAATTTTCATCTCAGCATCAAAAGAAACATTATCGAACACAGAGAATAATAAAATATTACATTATTTTACCAACACTACAAGTTTAGCAGAATAGGAATGTTTTATTTTTGATTTTTGAATAAATACAAACCATTTATTTTAACTCCATTGCAATACTTAGCAATCGAAACATTTCAGCAAACAGTAAACATGTTCGTTTGGCTCAGATTTTGACAGTTCTCGCTGCTCGATTGGCTCAAGATGGCCGCTTCCGCATATCTCTGTACTCTGAGGTTTACTAATGGGAACCCAAACAACCTTCATAGACGTTCAAAAGATAAAAAGTTGGCGCATTTCATTATTTTATGAGAGGAATGGCTATACGTATTCAAGATACCCTTAATAAAAAAAAATTAAAAAAAAAAAAAAAAAAAATAATATATAAAAAACCGGCCGGGGTGGGAAAAAAACATATATTTTCAAAATTCCTTCCCCCCCCGGCCAAAAAAACAAAAGATTTATTAAAAGAAAGGTTATATTAAAAAGATTTCCATCGAGTGGAATGGTGAATGATTTTAGTTTTATCCTACAGAATCATCCGAACCGGCTGATTCATATATAAAGTAAATTTCTTCAATTTAGTGGGTAACTTTTTCTTTATCTATTGCCAATTGATTCCATTCCCCGAATCGATCCATATTTGGGCTTATCAAATCCAACCACGTATATGCAGATCTGCCACGCTTCTTATCAGGTTTTTTAAATTTTGCAGCCAGCTTTAAGTTCTTCCACAATCTGCCTTTCGTACTTCTTGGTGGATGTTCTGCTCTTTTATGTTAACATCGATACCAATCGATATCGATACCCCGCCATGATCCATAGACCATGGTGGGGACTGCCAACGAGTCGTAAAGCATTTTTCCAACTTGCTGGAATGGCTTATTCTGTTTTGCGAACTCTACAACTACTTTCGATGCCTTTACTGCTTTCATTTTCTATTTGATGTTCTATAGTTTGAATTGGTTATGACTAGGGTTTGAATTGGTTATGATGCATGGTTAGTATCGGAGTCATAGTTTGTTTTCTTTGCAATGAATCCGGTTTTGACTAACGACTGTTCCAGAAAGTATAAGCACACCTTATTTTAACGGTCACTTTGAATATAATGAAATATTTCAACATGTTTTGGCTGCGTCCTTTTGTTTGCACATTTCTGAATGACATAGCATCAAAAAAGTGCTCAGTTTTGTGTTATCTATCAAAATGCGTGGTCTTACTCCGGAACAACGCAAAAGTATCGTGCACAAATGGTGCACTGTGAGCGGACTCTCCTTGAGAAAATTGGCCAAGGAAGAGGGTGTAAGCGAAGGAGCGGTACGATTAGCGTACGAATATAGAAAAAAGTGTACGTTTGAAGATGCGCCGAAGAGTGGTCGGAAATCCGGCCCTGTTAGTCCGGATATCGATAAAAAGATCAGGGATGCCTACAAGCGAAAACCAGCGACTTCCGTTCGGGATGTTGCGAAAAAACTAGGGACCTCGTCGAGTAACGTCATGCGTGCCAAAGAAAGACTTGGGCTAAAAACATACCGGAAGCAGAAAAAAACCCAAAAGGAACCCAAAACAGGCCGCGTCCGTGAAACCACGGGCCCGCAAACTCTACGATTCGTTATTGTGTAGAAATTCTGGGTGTATAATAATGGACGATGAAACGTATGTGAAACTAGATTACAAAACGCTTCGCGGACCACAATTCTATACTGTAAGCGAAGACAAAGACATCCCCGAAATGGAAAAGGCTATTTTTACCGAAAAATTCGGTAAGAAAGTTATGGTTTGGCAGGCAATATGCGAGTGTGGTAAAACATCTAGTCCGTACATCACAACGGAGACGATGAACACTCAGAAATACGTTAAGGAATGTCTCCAGAAGCGATTATTGCCGATGATCAGGCAGTACGAAGGTCAAGTAGTGTTTTGGCCTGATTTGGCGTCATATCATTACGCAAAGGACACTTTAGAATGGTACAAAAGTCAAAATGTATGTTTCGTGCCGAAAGACATGAATCCGCCGAACTGCCCGGAGGCACGACCAATCGAGACTTTTTGGGCTTTAACCAAAGCAAAGCTTCGAAAATTCATAAAACCAGCGGAAGACATCCAAAATTTTAAAAAAGATTGGCCAAAAGTTGTCAAAATGGTGGAAAGTACCACTGTGCAGAAGGTAATGGGTCATATTCGAGGAATAGTTAGGAGTCTTGGCTATGATTAAATATTTAGATTAAACGAGAGTAAAATATTATTAAAAACACAAATACAAATATGATTTGCCATATAAAATTATTAAAACTAAAAAAAACATGACTTTTTTGTTATTTTGAAAGTGTGTTTATGCTTTCTGGAACAGTCTATGATAAAAGAGCACGCCATTCAAAAATGTTCTCACTCCTCAAAGGGTTTAAATAGCGGAAACATTCAATAAAGGTCGATTCATTGCCAACAAAATAAAAATGATAAGTAAAAACACCGAATACTGAATTAATACCGAATTTGTTATTAATTCAGCGATAATCAACTAAATTATGTTGCTATCAGCATGAACGATTCAATCCAAAGCAGTTGGGACATAATTAATCAATTTAAAATTATTAACTTCCGTGCAATTGTCGATCTCCTTAACTCTTTGGGCATCATGATTTCACTGGTTAAGATGAAAAGATTATCTCCATGATCTTCGAATGATCTAAATTTGGCTAAATTGAGCCGATAAATCGAGTAATGCAGCCATGATGTGAGTGAGGGTGTGATTCGAATAGCTGGGATAGACACGATCTTCAGGAAGTCTGTCCAACTATTTGGCTTCCCGACGACGTTGATATCGTAGCACGTAACTTTGAGGCGATGGCCGAAAAGTACATCAGACTAAAGGCTGAAGCTGGTAGGATTGAGCTTGTGATTAATGCATTCAAAACAAAATACATGAAGGGAAGAGGCTCACGAGAAGACAATGTTAGCCTCCCAACCACGAGTTCAGATCGACGGTGAAAAAATCGAGGTAGTAGACGAATTCGTGTATCTGGTGTATCTCGTGTATCTCATTGTTGACCGCCGATAGCGACACCAGCGGAGAAATACAAAGGCGCATTATGGCTGGCAATCGTGCCTACTTTTGACTCCGAAGGACGCAAAGTTCGCCGAACTACAAAGTTGACCATCTACAAGACATTAATTAGACCGGTAGTTCTCTACGGCCATGGACATGGACATTTTTAGTGGAGGACCAACGCGCCGTAGAGTCTGCACGCAGAGTGCAGATGGAAGACGGAACGTGGAGGAGGTGAATGAACCACGAATTGCATCAGTTGCTGGGAGAACCTCACATCGTACAAATCGGGAAAATCGGTCGACTACGATGGGCTGGGCATGTCGTAAGAACGTCAGACGACAGCCCAGTTAAAATGATGATCGAAAACGAACCGACGGGTACATGAAGAATAGGCGCGCCACGAGCTTGATGGATCGATCAAGTAGTAGGCGACCTGCGGACCCTCCGAATAAAATGGAGACAACTTCTAGGTACAGTAGAGGCCACATTGGCCTTGGTCTGATTGGTAAGGTAAGTAAGTGGCCTTGATGTATGTATTTAAGTTACGTTTGGATTTAAAAAAAATTGACAAAATAAGTCGATTTTTCATGGGTTTACCTTTACTCGCACTGACAAAACTACCCATGCAGCATCAATCATAGTAACCCATGAGTCAGCAGACAACATTTGACAGCTCTATTAGTCGAACTCTAATCGTGATGGCAAAAACAGTGAAGCAACTCCGTTCAGAAGTGCGCGCCTACTGGTCTTAGAGTTAGTCTATGTTAATACTTCCGATTGCATTATACCGGGCAAACGCATCTAAGGAGCTTTTTTTTCCAAAGTTTAAGGAGCATTTCCCCAAAAAGAAGGGTGCATTTACCCTGCTGCCGTAAACAAGTAAACTAAATTCAGCAGTTACACTAGGAACGAATTGAGAGAGTCTTCCATAGACCACACCACAACAATCGGTCGACCACGCTAAGTGGGCTAAGTGCACTGGCGAAATGCATTTACCGTGTGATTTGGAAATGACTAGTTTGTCGTGCAAGCTAATAACTATTACTGTCATCGTCTCAAAATTGCCCGTTGAGGTGCGTTTAGATTGGCAACATCTTGGCAATAAGGACTGTATCGAAAATAAGTTATCCACATATTTTTCTTTCAAATCATTAAAAAATGATGTTTTATTTAAAAAAAAAGGATGATTTTTTACTGTACGGGATTGAACATGAACATTGTGAAGGCCGGATGAAATTAATAATTTTCTTTCATGAATTTGCGAATTTTTGATCCAACACTTTTCATCATGTTCCGGACAAGTGTTTCATCACATTTTTTGGACGCCTAAGCCCGAATTGTTTTGAACTCCTGCATATTCCCAGCTGCTTTACCAGTCTTATTTAAGACCCTCTTCACAATCGCCCAATAGTGTTCGATGGGCCGAAGCTGTGGGCAATTTGGCGGACTGATGTCTTTCTCAACGAAATCTATACCCTTTTTCGTGAGCCAATTGAGTTTTGGCGTAATGTGCCGACGCAAAATCGGGCCAAAAATGAAGGCGTACTATGCTTCTGATTTAAAGGCAGCAACCTCTACTGCAGACACTCAGATCGATAGATTCCCGCATTAATTGTTCCGGTAGTGTAAAAAATGGTAGACGGCATACCGCAGGAACATATTGCTTGCCATACCAGCACTTTTCGACCAAACTTCTCCACTTGAATCGACCTGTCTGCATCCCTTACATCCTCCTCTACGATGACAGTGTAATCTTGTGGACCTAGAAGGGTTGTTGAGTCTTCTTTGACATAGGTCTCGTCGTCCATCAAAAAGATCCGAGAAACTGTTCGATCGACCACCTTGGCGGTGCGTAGCAGCTGCAGAAGAACACTCCATTCACTTTTACAACCACGAAGCCTTCGTTTGTGATGGACACAACCTCCTGAACCGGGTACTTGCCCGTCGTCCATAATGCCGCCATATTAGACCTGTCCGCAAACCAGTTCCCGTTGCCGGAAGGGATGCGGTATGGGTCAGAAATTATGGCGATATCCGATGCCGACTCGCTAACTGTCTTTTTCTTTTCTTGTTTTACTCCACTTTTTTCTCACTTTATTCCATGGGGTTTCCCTGCCCCGCCTGGGGTCATCGCTTGTCCCCCTCCTAGCACTGGCATCTGCCTCCGTGCGGTTATGGCTGTTGTTGTCGTTGGGGCCCTGCCGCTCGGGCCCCCTTCGGCGCTTGCTGGTCGTCGCGCCTTTTGCGCTGGGCTTAGCGCCGGGGCCTCTCTCTTTGCGAGAAGCCGAAGCTGGTCGCGAGGATGGACCCTCTGACCCCGCCGCCACGTTCGCATAAGTTCGTTTCCCTTTTGGGGCTTCACACACGATGCGCTTCTTAGAAGCGCCGGGTGCCGAACCGCCCGGGGACTGCCTAGCCCGCTTGGAGGTCCCTGCCCCCATGGATAGGGTGGACTCTCCGACGGAGACGGATGGTTCCGTCTGCGTCTACTTCGAGGCAATGTCCCTCACCCTTTCGGTGGCCGCTAGCCGTGCCAACTCTTTGGCACTTTGCTCGGCTAGTAGTTTGGCCTCCAGCTCTTCCCTCTCCTTGCATGCAGCCTGCACTGTCATGCGTAGCCTAAGAAGGCTCAACTTTAGGTCTTTCGCAATGTTGTTGCGCGACGACGTGAAGTCGATGATCGCATCCAACTGCTCCGAGGCTCCATCACCTTAGGAAGGGTTTCCCGCATCCTATCCATGGCCCGGATGAGTCCTGGCCCATCCATGGCCACGCCTAGCTTGGTGCCACCTGCCTCCAATGCCGTAGCACTACCGCAGGTGTCGCTCACGCCCGATCCCACCGTTTTACGCGGTGGGGACCTCGCTACGCCTCCTTTAGCGAACGGACTCGCTCTCTCTTGGGTCTTTTTTGTTTCCTCCATGTTGTTGGGTCCCCCTCCAGCCGCTATCCAAGTCGCTATTGTGATCCCATGGTTATCTATGTATGCAGGGAGGCCATGCGAGGGTTGACACGGCCCTTCATGGGGAACCGTGCCGAGCCGGATCAGCGCAAGACAGGTATAGGTCATCTGAGCCTACTCCCGCCCGACTGGCGAGGTCGGGCGGTGGAGAATGGAACGTACTGGAGGCCTGCCAGGGTTTTAATGGGACGGAGACGACCTGTGCCGCGGGAACCTCGCCATTTCCTGCTCGGTGTTACCCGGCAGTACTGAGGGAGACGACACAGGCGCCAGCCCGAATACAACGGTACCACTCGTGAATCTTTTCGCAGCCAGTTGCCATAATTGGGGTTTTACTGGCATCCACCCCAATGCGTCGTATGACACTCCCTCCGTAGTTCGTTTAGCCGTTAAGGGGAGCTTAACGTTTCCAAGGTGCACCGCGGGGAGGCGAACTACATTCACACCTCAATGTTGTTAATCTGACAATAGCGAAGTGAGGGGGTGCGACTGAAGATCGTGTACCTTTAAATCATATTATATATTTTACAATCTCATGTTATTGACAATTTCAGCACGCTTTGGAATCATCTTTGCATTCTAAAACCATGTAACACCCTGGAGCAACATGACGGGCATCAAAGGCTCAATTTATTTTTCAGCATTTCAGCATAACATTTACTTTGAAATTGCACTTCTGAATTTCAACTTCTATATTCATAAAAGACTAGCATGCGCTTATAAGCAGTATATGATTATATTTAAATATTTTAATTGGTAGTATTATGATAAGATAAGCCATTTATTTTAGAAATCATCAAACAGGGCTCTTCGATTGCTCCAATTTCTATCTTTGAAATGTAACTAGGACAGTATAAAGAAAATTTCCTACCACATGTCTTATAAAAAAAAAACTGTCATTAATATTTGGAATGATCTATCTGTTTTCAGTTTTTTCAGGACTATTAGGATATTAATACTTATCTATTTTTATTTTTTTTCAGTATCTCGGTGACTCCCCCCATGCTTTGTGCAAATGTTCTATGCTATGCTATGCTATGCTAATAAAACGGAAAGGTCTCTCTGGAATTGTAAAAAAAAAGCGCAACCACGAGGAGATGATCAACGTTTTTTTTAATGTTTCTGACATGGGGCTTTTTAGGAAGAGCTGTTATTGAGCCCGTGGTTGATCTCACTAAATCATGGTGACTCGTGAGAAGTTACTTGATTAATGTGCATGAGGTCCTAATTCTCGACAGCGCTTTAATTTCTATTTTGGGATAAATGAATTATTCCAGGCCATCCCAGCAGGAACAGCAACATTTATGAGTACGATCAAAAAGAAGCAGTGATTGGCTGGTCTTCACGAAATTCATTTTGTGCATTGTACCAAATAGGTGTAATGATAGCATTTTGTTAGATGACAAGCAATATGAATGTTTCATACAATTTACGAGACATTTGATCTATGTAAAAAATCCATTTTTACGAAACGAGTGAAAGCTAATTTACGAAAATATATTTTCAGTGTAGCAATGACGTCTGCGTAGTCAAAAAATGGAACGGACTTCGTGAAAACTGTACAACTCTTATCTATCTCCGCTCTTCGAGTCACAACTTCCAAAGCATATTTAAACAGCAAACAAGAAAGCGCAACACCTTCCTGTAGCCTTCTTCGAGATTCTAAAGGACCGAAAAATGTTCCAGAAAGTCGAACGAAGCACATCATCGTTGCCTAGACCAACAGCGTCATTTTATCTTAAAACTCATATTCTATATTAAACACATTTTTTTCCAAAATTTCTTATTATTGCCGACTATTTGCAATGTTTTTAATACCAATGGGCTTATATCAGAACAAAATTGTTTGCTTATATGCAGCTTATCATTTCAATGATTAAATATTTGCAGCTGGGAAACCAAAATAATAAAACCAGCGGCGTAATCATGCAAAAGATAACGTTTATTATTGAATCGTACACTGGGCAAAAAAAACAAAAATTGGTTAAGTGCCAGTTAGATAAACCAGATAGGTCAGCTCAACTTATCCAGCTCTAGGGAACAGGAGACCCATCAAATCCTCCATTGATCTTGTAGCTAGGAATCGGTTAGCCATCGGTAGAATAGCTGCAGACAGTAGATTAGACATACCTTCAGGGAAGTTCCTGAAGACCGAAGGAACGATATCTTGAATAACTTCGTTTAGTAAATCTGACAAGTCTCCACCGAGCAGCATTCCTTGGATATTTGTCTGGATATTTGAAAATGGAATAGAATGAGTGATTAGCCAAACACGTGATGACACCAGCCATATACCTCAAGGGAATCGATCATCAATTGAATTGTGAAATCGGCAAGCTTAAGCATTCCCTCGCCATTGTCTGTGATGGTAGCTATTCCGCTAATATGTACTCCCTTTGGTCGAATGAAGAAGTCGCCAATACCGAATAGAGGAATCAAACCGTACATACGACCGTTCATGTCATAAAATCCTCTGATCACGATTTCATCATCATAACGAAAATCATAAGGAAACTGAAGGCTCAATAGATTAACCTGCAGTCGTCCTTCGAATGCATCCAATCCTTCAATGTGCATAGGCGTGAACCGTGAGTTAAAACTGAAAAATTAACAGATTAATTATTCATCACGCCCCTTCTCACCCAAATTTACCCACTCAAAGAGACCACCAAATGAAACATTCACAAACAAATCCTCATTGAAATATGGTGCTAGAACTGGCATTCCAGTCTCTGGATTTCCAGTTCGCATCAACTGTCGGAAATTTTCCAATATTCTTCTCAAGGCTGCATCTACGATGATTCCTTGGCTTGAAACATCTGAAAGAACACCACTTTTTCATGGAATCCATTTAAATCGGTTGAGCTCATCCTTCTTACCAGATACACCTAGGGCCATCATAGCCAAAACAATTATTGGAACAATTCCAGCCTTCATTTTTTACGCTTTATGATCACACACGCTAAGAAGAACTTCTAAATCTCACCACTCTACTGATTATAATGAACTTGGTAGCGCAAATCTAACATAAAATTAACGGGGGAGTGTTCGATCTGCACAATCAAGGCACTGATTATGAAGTTACAGCTTGTCGAATGATGCCTTAAAATTGTTGATAGCAACCGAGAAAATAAAGATTAACGGTTATCGTTTTTATACCGTTATCACCAAGTTATTGAATTAACTTTCGAAAACCACAATGAAACATTTGGGTATGACTTGGTTTTCTTTTAGCAGTTTGTTGTCGGTAGAATGGAATTACCAGGTGGGTTGAAAAGTAACCTCCATGACCGCCAAAATGTGATGCTACTGCAAAAAAGGTTATAGTGCCTTGCAGTCCGTTCATATTTTGGCATACACGCCCAATTTCAGTGCGATACTGCCCTTAGTTTTGTTTTGACAGCTGATTGTTGTTGACGTATTTGGCATCATGTTGAATATGGACAAAAACGATTTTCGTTCTCTCATAAAACATTATTTTTTGAGAGGCAAAACGGCGAAGGAAACAAAAGAAAAGTTTGATAAGTATTATGGGGCAAATGCTCCGTCAGATTACACCGTTAAATATTGGTTTCGAGAGTTTCGTGGTGGCCGCAACTTCACTACCGACCAAGTCCGCAGCGGCAGGCCCTCCGATGCGGTTACAGAGGACAATGTCAAAAAAGTTCATGAAATGGTGTTGGCTGACCGCAAAGTGAAGGTGCGTGAGCTAGCAGATGCCACAAAGATTAGTACTGAGCGCACACGCCATATTTTGGCAGAGATTCTGCAAATGAAAAAGTTATTCTTCCGCTGGGTGCCGCGCATGCTCACTCCTGACCAAAAACACGAACTCGAGGGATTGCCATGGCATACTCTTCGTGGACTACCTCGAAAAGAATAAAACCGCCAACAGCGAGAATTACTGTGCATTATTGGAGCGATTGAAGGCTGTAAACAATTTTGTTTTTGCAAGACAATGCCCAATCAACATTGCCAAAACCATCCTGCGTTATTAAGTTTTATTAAGGTTTTATCGAAGCCACTAGAAATCAATTTGGTTTCATTATGACACTGGGCCTCCCTTAGCTCAGTCGGCAAAGGCGCAGCTACAAAGTACACCATGCTGGAGGTGGCTGGGTTCGATTCCCGGTTTGGTCTAGGAATTTTTCGTTAAGGAAAATTTCTCGACTCCCTGGGCATAGAGTATGATTGTACTTGCCACACAATCATACTAATGCAAAAATGGTACCTGGCATCGAAAGCTCTCAATTAATAACTGTGTGGAAGTGTATTTATAGCACTAAGTTTGAGAGCAAGCGATAAGCTAATTGTGAAAGCAATAAGCTTGAAAACGCTAAGAAGAAGAAGATGACACCAAGAGGTTTCATATTTTAGTCAGGTTTATGAGAACCTACACAGCTTGTTTAAAGCGATCTTAAAACCTTGTTTTCTCAAATTCCTTTTACTCCTATCAAAGGTTTTATTTCGACTTTATTAACTCCTAAAATGCTGTTTTGAAATGCCGTTTTAGGACTCATTCATATTATCTTATTATGGTCAGTTGAAAAAGCATTTTAAAACCATTTTGCCTCCAGTAAATGCATTAAACGGCAAATTGGCATTGAGAGCAGTCACCAAATGACCAAATAGTTTTGTAGTAGTCATTGCGAAGAGAATTTGGCTTTATGGAAGAACTGTAATTTTTTTTTTCAAATCGCCTTATTGAAATATAAGAAATATTTGAAATGTGGAAAGATAAATGCACCAAATTTTCAATGTATTGCAAATGAACTGTAGATCGGAGACCAATTTCGGCATTTATTTAGATAACCTCATTGAGTTTCATCAATTTTCAAAAAATTCATAATTAATTTATCGAAAATATTTGTTTTAATTTTGTTTTTGTTGTTGTAAATTCGCATAATTTCTGAGGCGCATTAATTTTCGACTTTTATCGTGCAAATATTAACCACAAAATTAAATGCGTATATGATTTGGAGCATGATATGCTGTTAAAAAGTCAATTTGTTTGGGATATTTTGCTATCAAACAAAATTTCCCGCAACACCAGAACTTTTTTCTCAGATATTATTTACTGCTAAATGAATCAGAAGAGCAGAGAATCGAACAAAGTAGAACAACAAAAACCAACCACGATATCACAGTGAAGTTTGACAGCTGTGGCCATTTGGCCGTATGCTGGTTTTCATGGCAGCCAATAGGTTTTATAAAGATTCTCAACTGGTCATAGTATCTAACACTAGAACATTTTCAAAATCTTTATGGTTTTATAAAGATTTAATTTAATTGTCTTCACAACCATCTATAGAGTGCGCCACTTTGCACAAATTTTGGCTCTAAAGAAGCATAGATGAGGTGTTGGTAGACAAAACAGTTTTGAATTCAGGTTTATCAACAAAGCCGGGAGGAATGCTATACGGCTGGAATAAAACTAAAATTGTTACTTGGGTGCGCCGGTGCACAAGAGCATCACTATCACGGCTAAAATCAAGGACTTACGGCTCCAAGTACTTCCGCATCCACCGTATTCACCCAATTTGGTTCCCTCGGACTACTATCGGTTACCAAACCTCAAAAGATGGCTCAAGATCAATAAAAAATTCAGCTCACGCGAGGAAATTATCGACGTCGTGGAGGAGTATTTTGCAGACCCTTCAGGAAAATTACTTTTCGGACGGGATCAAGAAGTTAGACAGTTGCTGGAATAAGTGTATCGAGCTAAAAGGAGACTACATTGCTTAAAATATAAAAATATTTAAAAATAAGTTTTTTTCATTTCCTAGGAGGTTACTGTTCACCCCACCTAGTACACGCATGTGAAGGATCAGCTGAAATTTGATCTAAAGCTAACAGAGCTTTTTTCTGAACATCTCTTTGACGTTACTCAATTATCGCTCGATAGATTTTTAAGATGCTTATCAAAAATTATCATTCAAGCGCTGTAAATAATTGCAATAAACTCAACTAATAGGGGATACACTACCTATTAATTATGTTTTTATTGCGTACAGTGCGCCAAATTTAAATTATAATGTTTTGAAATTGGAAATATCTTCTCAACATCATGGGATCCCAATAGTGAACAGCAGTTTACTTTTACTTTTCCTATTGGACCTATCAATACTTTCTCTTCACATCTTTGGTTCTAGCAGAAACTGCTGTTCACTACTGGGATCCCATGAAGTTGAGAAGATATTTCCAATTTAAAAACATAATAGGGGATATCACATGTCATTTCAAATGTCAGTTACAGGTTTCATATGCAGCTGAGATCGATGTATAATGGGGGGAGTCTGATTCGAGCATCGGATGTGACTGGTTGTGTCGATGCGATATCGATCTATTATTGGGTATAGCGCATTATCTATTGCTTAGGTTATCTACTGTTCGGTGGCGCGAGTGATCGAGTACGCAAAAACAAGCTATATAGCTGCTTCCCGGTGATATACTATGGTGCAGTGGGTGTGGATCATGACTTATTGAGTTGGTTTTGACCCATGCTATTGGTTCACCAGGCGTCCCAGCATATCTAGTAATTAAGGGTTACCTTGTTTTACCAATGAAAAGCGCGGCGTGTGTGTTGAGTGTTTGGCTAGTTGGTTATGACCCATACTATTAGCTTGCCATATTTGACGTATAGTGTCGATGCTTTGTTGCAAACAGGTTTTTTATCGGACATAGCACTTTATCTTCTATTTCGGTAATCTATTGTTCGGTGGCGTGATTGATCAAATTAGCACAGAAAAATACCGCCGGGTGTGGTGGATCGGTGGTGGGGACCATAATTAATGATGATCCATACTATTGATTCGCTATACTCACCGTACCGCCATAACTTGGAACAAGTGAAACCCTTTCCCATCCTATTTTTTGTGAGTGAATCCATCATTATAGTTAGCTTACATCGGTACAAAGCTGCTTTTCAGCGTCTATTTATTTATTCGTCAACAGATAAAAATGTTTATCCCAATGACATCTATAAAATGCTAAATAACATACAAAAATTAACACAGGCATCATAGGAAACAACGCTTATAAACTTCACGGGATACATTAAAATCAAACACATTATAGCAGCTGTTGAAAACGCGGCACATGCTTAGCACAGGCTCGTGTTTGCCGTAGTTGGTCCTTGAGTGCCGGTTTATGAAGAAAGATTGTAAACGGAGGTTTCGTCGTCGAGTGTTTATGTTCAAGATACCAAGTAAAGTGGAATAATCCATGTTTCCCTGGAGGTCAACAACGAAACAGGCTTTGGCCACCATACGCTTCAGTTCCAACAGTTCCAGGTTGATGAGCTTCCACCGACTTTCATAACTTGTCAATCTGCGAGGGTTTTGCCAGCGAAGATGTCGCAAAAACAAGCGTATAAACCTTCGCTGAACGACTTAAATCCTCTGGAATGCGTTTTGATAGAAAGGGGACTAAACGACGGGAAAATACTCCAAAAAAGGACGAAACTCAGCACCCTCTAGTAGCGCACTTGTTGTAAATCAGTTAAAGTAACTGTCATGAAACTCATTGGAGTCACAATCAAGATGCTGCAATCTAGTTTGACGGATGTGTGTTGATTTGGCAGTATATTGCCTTCAGACAATAATCGTCTTTGAAGTTTTTTGCGAAGCAAGAGATGAATCCTAGCTGCCATGAGGTCTTGGAAACAATATAGGAAATTTGGTTCTTGAATGACAGTTTGGAGTCGGGTATTACTCCCAGATCCTTGACTGTTGTTTCCCGTTTCAAGCGCGTTCCTCGAAGGATGTAGTCGTGGAGATACATCGTACGTTTTCAGTCGAAGGAGATAGCCGAGCATTTGGATACATTTAAGGACATTCTGTTGATTCGACACCAGTCGTCGAACACTTGTAGTTCCTGCTGAAGAAAGTGGGCGTCTTCTGGACATTTAATGACGTAATACAGCTTTAGGTCGTCCACGTAGGCTAATTTCAGGCATCCGAGGACCAAGTTCACCTCGTTCATATAAAACAGAAAAAGAAATTTACCAAACTCATGGCTGCCTTGAGGAACGCCGGATGTTACTAAAAAACTGGACGAGGCACTTTACTTTACTTCACATATGCATGATAAATTACCTTGTAGAAAATAGGCTTATTTCAAAGATGATCAGGGAACAGCACTTAACAAACTAGATTACATTCAATATAAAATTCAATATTTTTTTTAACTCGTTATTTATTCCAAATTTTACATTATTTTACATTCACATATTAACCTAGGTGCTCTTGCTAAGTAATTAACATATCAACCTTATATGCTATCACTTATATCTAATTGTGTTAATATTATTTTACCTTGTCTATTCAGTATTTTTAACAGGGTTGTTTTTTGCCTGCGTGTAAGAATAATTGTAGATTTCTTAAAACTAGTTCTTATCTATAGAGAGAATTGATCTTTGCAATTGAAGATTGCAATGATTTTTGTCTAAAATTATGAATTATTTTGTTGGACATTTCTTCTAGAGTCTCAACGTTTGAAATTCTATGTAATTCAATAGTACTGAACCAGGGTGGCAGCTTCAAAATCATTTTCAGAACTTTGTTCTGAATCCTTTGAAGTGCTTTTTTCCTAGTAGCACAACAACTAGACCATATTGGCACAGCATAAAGCATGGCCGGTCTAAAAATTTGTTTGAATATTAGAAGTTTGTTTTTCAAACAAAGTTTGGATTTTCTGTTTATGAGAGGATATTTTATATATTTATTACATTTGACTTGAATGCCCTCAATGTGATCTTTAAAAATTAATTTTTGATCAAGTATCAGTCCAAGATATTTTACTTGATTTGACCAAGAAATTGGAACTCCGTTCATAGTGACCATATGACTATTACTTGGTTTCAAAAATGCAGCTCTAGGCTTGTGTGGGAATATTATAAGTTGAGTTTTGGAAGCATTAGGAGAAATCTTCCATTTTTTAAAATAATCTGTAAAAATGTCCAAGCTTTTTTGTAGCCTCCTGGATATAACACGAAGACTTTTTCCTTTAGCGGAAATGCCTGTGTCATCAGCAAAGCAAGATTTTCGACAGCCCTGAGGTAAATCAGGGAGATCTGAAGTGAAAATGTTATAAAGTATTGGCCCAAGAATGCTACCTTGAGGAACACCAGCTCTAACAGGCAATTGATCAGATTTAGAATTCTGATAATTCACTTGCAAAGTTCTATCAGTTAAGTAGCTTAGAAGTAATTTCATGATATAAAGCGGAAAATTAAACTTATTCAGTTTTGCAATCAAACCTTCATGCCAAACACTGTAGAATGCTTTTTCTATGCCTAGAAGAGCAACTCCAGTGGAGCAGCCTTAAGCATTGTTTCAACGAATTAAATTTGTAACTCTCAAAAGTTGATGAGTAGTTGAATGCCCATGGCGGAATCCAAACTGTTCATCAGCAAAAATTTAGTTTGTATTGATGTGAAGCATCATTCTATTCAAAATTATTTTTTCAAAAAGCTTACTTATTGAAGAAAGCAAACTGATTGGTCGGTAGCTAGAAGCTTCAGCCGGATTTTTGTCTGGCTTCAAAATAGGTACGACTTTTGCATTTTTCCATTTATCTGGAAAGTATGCCAGATGAAAACATCTGTTAAATAGTTTCACCAAGAAAGACAAAGTACTCTCAGGGAGTTTTTTGATTAGGATATAGAAAATTCCATCATCACCTGGTGCTTTCATATTTTGAAATTTTTTAGTTATAGTTTTTACTTCATCCAAATCAGTTCCCCAAGAATCATCAAAAATATTCAGATACTCCCTGGAAACCTGACCCTCAATAGGACTAGTAAGACCCAAACTGAAATTATGGGAGCTCTCAAACTGCTTAACAAGTTTTTGAGCTTTTTCCGCATTTGTGAGCAAAATTTTATCACCTTCCTTAACCGCTGGTATAGGATTTTGAGGTTTTTTCAATATTTTTGAGAGTTTCCAGAAAGGTTTGGAACTCGGATCTAATTTTGACACATTATTTTCAAAATGTTTGTTCCTCCGGGAGAAGCGTTTTTTAATTTGTTTTTGTAAATCTCGCCATATGACTTTCATAGCGGGATCACGTGTTCTTTGATATTGACGCCTACGTACATTTTTCAGACGAATCAAGAGCTGAAGATCGTCATCAATTATAACTGAATCGAATTTAACCTCGCATTTTGGCACTGAAGCAGCTCTTGCTCTATTTATTGAGAAAGCCAGAGATTCAAGAGCATTATTAATTTCATTTCTTGTTTGCAATGGAACATTAGGATCAAAGTTGTATTCCATAAATGTTCGATATTGATCCCAATTAGCTCTATGGTAGTTGAAAGTAGAACTGATGGAATTAGAAATGATTTCTTGAGATATTCCAAATGTAACCAAAGTCAGCATGGGTAATCAATTGACTACAGAGTTGACATGAATCAGCAAGTTGGGCTGTTTGGGTATTGAATAGTGTAGTAGCCTGCAGAACAATGATCAAAAAGTATATTACCATTGGCATTGCTTTGCGAATTATTCCTTGAGCGGTGTTTTGCATTGAAATCACCAATAACGAAGAATTCAGACATATGACGGGTAAGTTTCTGGTGGTCACCCTTGAGCCAGTTCTTTTGCTGGCCAGGGCATTGGAAAGGCATAAAATTAAATAATTCCTAACTCACTTCTATCTGCATGCACTTTTACCATCCTTCTAACAATAATATTTCCCGTTCTTGTATCTGCCTATCTGCCAACTCATCATTGTGTCAGATATATGATCTGTTGTTCTCCTTTGTTGTTACCTACGGTTAGGGATACAACCGTTGGTCGATTGTAGACGTTCATGTTATAGAGGTGTGCAGGCGGGATCTCGCCAACACCTTCCAGGTACGATGGCCACCTGATCAACTTACTTCATTCCGCGCCGTACGTCTAGCATGGCTAACTTGGCTACCGGGCGGTCGTAGATACCGGATGACGTCCTCAGCGTCGCTGATCTGGGATGCCCATCTCGACCGGGATGAGGGCAGATGACTCTACCCTAGGGCCAACAATTTCGAGGTGACTTAGGATCGGCAAGCACCACCACATCG
Source organism: Aedes koreicus (assembly GCA_024533555.2). Taxonomy (NCBI): domain Eukaryota; kingdom Metazoa; phylum Arthropoda; class Insecta; order Diptera; family Culicidae; genus Aedes; species Aedes koreicus. The sequence goes on along the minus strand of JAHHFK020004887.1, from coordinate 79,544 downwards.
TCTTCTTAAATCGGCTTGGTCTCGATGAAACCACTTGGTTCGCCGAGTTATCTTGGGCAGGTAATCGTTAACCCACCTTTTCCAGAACTGGGTGGCCTGAACTAGGGACAATCTAAGGTCTGTATCCGTAATAATCCGGACACCTCAAAACATGAATAAAACATAAATTTCGCATTATATTTCCGTCGTAGTTGTTTATTTCAGATTCATGGGATGTGTTTTAACAATCCGTGAAGACAAAACATAGTTATTCGGTATTTGCATAAAATTTTCGAACTTTGCGCTTAACTCCGTCCATTAGGGTTTGTACAGACCCTTAAGAAATCGTAGGAGCCGTCTTTGTCCAAATTTGCTGGAAGTGTTTGATGTCTTTGATTCCTTGCTTCTTTCCAGAAAGCTTCCGCTTCATCAGAGCCCAATATCTCTCGATTGGTCGTAGCTCTGGGGAATTTGGCGGGTTTGAGGTATTTGGTACAATGTTCACTTGATTTGCTTGGTACCATTCCATCACAGTTTTGGCATAGTGGCATGATGCCAAATCGGGCCAGAACAAAGGTTTTTCTTTGTGACTTTTGATGAAGGGTAGCAATCGCTTCTGCAGACACTCTTTCTGATAGATCTCCTTGTTGATTGTGCCTGTAGTGACGAAAGATTTACTCTTTTTGCCACACGTGCAAATTGCTTGCCACACAAGGTATTTTTTGGAAAATTTCGATGCCTTCTTTGTTCTGAAATGCTCAGCTGTAGCATTTCTGGCCATAGCAGAATAAAAAGCCAGCCCTGGAAGCTGCTTGAAATCCTCCAGGACATAAGTTTCATCGTCCATAACAACGCATGAAAACTTTGTCAAATATTCGCAGTACAAACGTCGAGCCCGTGATTTTGCTGCCAAGTTCTGTTTGTCGTTGCGATTTGGAACTGTTTTTACTTTATACGACTTAAGTCCCAAACGTTGTTTTGATTTTTGGACAAAACCAGGCGACATCCCTATTTTACGAGCCACCGTTCGAATGGAGAGATTTGGGTTTTTCGTTAATATCCTTTTCACCTTTCGGTCCATGACAGGATCAGCGCGTCCAATGTTTTTGTCACTTCTCGGTTTCCTCTCCACCGTCAAACGTTCCGAAAATGATTTGAGCACATCGTGAACAGTGGATTTAGGCAAATCCAATGTTTTTGCAAGGTCCCGTATTGACAAGTCAGGATTTGCCGTACGCCCGTACAAAATTCGTCGCCATCTTGAATACTAAACATGAAATGTAAACATCAATCATAGTCTTTTTCATCATAGACTCTCAGCTATACCACAGTGAAATTTTTCATTCCTACGTGCAATATTTCAAAAGTTACAATGATTTGAAGGTGTCCGGATCAATGTGGATACAGACCTTACAACAACCCAATGTACCGGTTTGAGATATTTTGGCTATATGTGATTATTATGATTTATGAAACTCATTTATGTGTCTTTGACTAACATTAGCCGTAGGTTGTCATTCGTTCAACATGAATGTTTGGATTTAGATTTTTTTATACTGTGCTTGTTTTTTTTTTAAACTTTCAAGCCAAAGTAAAGTAAACAAAAAGTTATAAAGTTATGAATCATAATTAGACGAGTTAGAATTTTGTGTTGTGTAAACCTTACTTTAATTCCCATTTACCCTCCCATCCGTTAAATTGTTGTTTCTATTACAACGAGAAGACCGCGAGTAATCGGTTCTACCCCCTCTAACTCTAGTTCTAGGATAACTGATGTATATGATAATGAAAACTTGGCTTTGTAAAGTTGATTCGATTGAGCCTGTACAAATAAATGAATTTATAAAAATGATAGTTTTATTCGAGGTAAAATTATTTTGCAGAATCCACTGGTTTGCGATATCCGAGAGGAGAGCTTTTATAAATTGAAGTTTCTGATAAAAGCTTCGCTAGTCGCAGGGTTCCCAACCGAACAAACCTCTCATGAATGCTGCTTTAGAGTAATGACGTCATTGAGCAGCCTTATGATTTTCCCCTCATTTTTATTGTCACGTTGTTTTATGCCGCGAGCCACCATGCATACCGATACAGGATGTTTGCCTCTAATCAAAGGTTTCTCGCTCTCTTACTCCCAATGTCTCTCAACATTGATTTGGCCACATAAATTTATACTGAAGATATGTGTGTGTGGTTGAGCGTTTATATCCTCCCGTGGCGGTGGTGGCGAAACAATTCAGCATGCAACACAACAACAACATCAAAAACAATAAAATCATGCGCCAAATCCTCTCTGCCTCTCGCACGCTAAAGGACGACGGAAGCAGTCCTTGCACGTTGTCTACACCCCTACTCCGGGGGCCGATTCTACCTTGGCAGCCAAGCAAAGTTCAGTAGCGCAAGCATCCAACAAATAGCAGAAAAATAACATAAAACCCCCTCAAGAGTGCCGTCCTTCTGCATGTGTGTTGGTGAGCGGAACTGCCGTTCAATGCGACTATTTTTTTTTTCCTTCCGAAGAAATTTCCATCTCAGTTCAGAGCTTTCCGACCGTGCGAGCTGCTGGTAGTGTGAGCCTGAAACTTTTCCGAGTCGCATGTCTGTGCCGCAATGAGCTGTCTCAAAGGATAATACCATTTTGAGTGTGCTGTAAAGTGTTAACTTTTTTCTCCTGTGATAACCACTGGCATTGGGTAAGGTGTCCAAACCGCTAGCTCACTGGGTTTTCTATCTTTTCATGAAGGACAGGGGACATTGGCAAAGGATTAATTTCTGTTCACCAGCTGCAGAAAAGCTCTAGATCCTTGAGAAGAAAACGATGACAAGGAAAAGTTTGCTGAAGGTAAAGTGATTTTTTTTTTTGCAGCACAGTCTGTGACGGAATTTTATCGGTTTTCACTGCATTGGATGTGATTGCGATGCAGTGGTGGGTTATCAATGGAAAAATAGTGAGAAGCTGAAGATACTGTGCAGAAAAACTAGGAGCAAAAAAAAAACTATATTGCGGATGGAAAAACTTCAGCATAGTGGAAAAAAAAGGTGAGCGTTAAAGGAACTAGCACACTGCTGGAGGAAAATCAATGGTGGAACAGACGAAAATTTGATATTTTTGACTTTCAAAATAACACACGTAAGATACGGAAAGCAGAGATTAGAGAAAAAAAACCGTGAGAGAAAGCAAAAAGAAGAAAAAAGAGTGAGAATTACAATTGCTGCTTAGACAACGATACGGAAAAGTTAAGAACTTGGGAATTGAACAGAATCGGAAACTGAATTTCGGTGACAGCTGTGGTACCAGGAGAGACTAGCTACGTCTGACACGGGAGAGGGGGAAATCAAAAACTCAAATAAAATTAGTTCAGCTTTTCTTGCTCGGTGAACTTTGCTCAGGGTGATCCGTTTGTTGTATAGTCGACCGAGGGTTTTCCTCCTCCAAACAGCCACCTCCCACCCACTGACTTGGCGCCGAAGGGTTGTAAGCAGGAAGCACCGGGAAGGGTGATAGGGAAAACTGTTAGAGCCAGAGCAGGACAGAGTTGACTATCCATTGCTTGTGCTACTTATTTTGAAAGCATTGGAGTAGCGCCAGTAACAGTAGAAGAAGCACCATTATCAGCATCAGTAGAAATAAAATTCGAATAGCTTTGAAGCGAATTAGGGACAATAAAAAACACACAGCAGCTACTGTAGTCATCCTCGTTCTCGAAACTAGCTACGCCGAGAGGGTGTACGACGAAATCTCTCGCGGTTTCTCCTGTGTATTCTCACTGAGGTTTAAGGCAACATTATTCGTGAGGACCTGCTTCGCAGCAGTCTGTCAGAGATTCTCCCATCCTTGGAAATCATCCTCTTTTCAGGATCCGTGAAGTGAAGCAGCAGCCGTCGGTGAGTGTGGTGCGGTGAAGAAGCATTACCGTGACTGTGTTTTCCGCTCTTCACTTTATCTCTCGAGATTGTGTAAGCAAATAAAACCATACAGCAAGACAAATATATTTTCGACCTCTGACACCATATCCGTGGTATCTGGCACATAAGGGAGTGCTTTTCGTAGTTCACGTTAACGAATTGATTCCGAAGAGGCACGAGATAGAAACATCATCTGTCACCGACTGAAAAACGCAAGAAGGAAGAAAATCTATCCCCAGAAAGTTTAAGTAGATAATAAACCCCAACTCGTGAGGTACGTACTACAGAAGTGAGTGAGCATACAAGTGGAACCTGTTATTGTCTTAGTTACGCTTAACTTAGTGGATGTGCAGTGGCAATTAGCAAATTTCAAACAAAAGGAATCGGAGAACACACAATTGAGTGAACCACGCAACCAGAAGAGCGCCTTTTGAGAAATTGGTGTCATCATCGTTAAATGCTCCTCTCTACGGTCTTATAGCTTTATTTGCGGTGAGTAATGATACTGCTTTGTCATTTGACCTTTTGGTTTCCACAGGGAGATAACAAGAAAAACTACAAATGTTGATCAAAATGAAAAGTGTTTGCTATCGTTTCAATCTCATCTGGCCCAAATGTTTTTTTTTGTTTCACTTTATTGGTTAACATTTTGGAACGGTAGAAATCTGAGCGTAGAACTTTTTTTTCTGTCTTACAAATTATTTTGCAGAGCCCGCGTTCTTTCCAAAACCTCAAAAAATCAGTACAGGTACCAAAGAGTATGGCAAGAAATCGAAAAAATATACTAATCGCAAGATTTCTCAGGAACTTTGGATAGTTCAACAAAATGCCAATGGTTTGATTTATAAAAATCAAAATGAATCGATCAGAACGTCCGAGGTTTTGAAATATACCTTGCAGTCTTTAAGGATTGCATCCTGAATATTTTTGATTTAATTTGCTGTGAAAAGCCTTTGTTTACTTTGTTTACAATCTCACCCGGGAAAAGACACACACAAAAATTAGTCAAAATTAAGGTGTTTTATTGTACTTCCATAAGAATGTGCAAAATAACTCCGATGGCAAGTTTTTGAAATCTTCCTCATCGAGGCGGTGGCACTGTACCACTGTACTTGTAAAATCTGGCCAGAACGTCACTGAAGCATGGACCCGGAATGGATTTTAAAAATGCTGTAACTTTCTAAAATAAGCAGCTAGACGTTTGAATTCTCTTGACTTTTCCTAAATCATAGAATGTTTCGTTTCTGCATCGCACCCAAATTTTTTTGACATTTCTGAAGGGCTTTTGAAAAAAAGTTACGATTAAAGTGTTTCTGGTCATATTGACCCGGATTTAAAACTCACATTGTGGAAACTATATACAATGACCAATCTTGCCGTCTTTGCTGTCAAAATGCTTATTAGAGTCCCAATTTTCAGTTTCTGTTGAGTACTGCCCTTTTAAACCCGATTGGCCACAAGGAATCTGCGCCGGAAGAGGGCATGTTTTGCCACGATCCGGAAAGCGGCGACAGATATCAATTTTCTTCGGAACAAGCTTTTCGACGGCTCAAACTTCATGATTTTTCATGAATAGTCTACTTCTAGCCTAGACACAGCCCAATGACTATATTGGCCATTCCGGTACAATCCGGATGCCCCGAGGATCCGTTTAGGATGGGAAATATACAGATTTTTGGCTAAAAATGATAAACTAAGAAAGCCATTTCAATTGGATCAGTTTTTCCTTGATTTTTGGAATTCACGAACTCTATTACCGTGCTGTTTTCTGAATTTTCCCGATTTCGGTAATTTTACCAGGTCGATAATTGAGTTCGTGAGCTTCCAGAATCAGCAAAACGGATCCAATTGACATAGCATTTTTTAGTTTACTATTTTTACTGCTTTATAAGTACGTTGGGACGTTTTAGAATATTTCAATGTGATTTGAAAACAACAATAGAAAAAAAATGAAATTTACCAGCAATCAGCCCTAGGTGCCACAAGGTTCTCATCTTGGCTCATTACTGTTTATTATACTGTTGATTTTTAATCAACTGATCGAACCCATATAGGGTGCGGGACCAATTCTCGTCACCAATCGCTATTACTAAGCCGTACAAGAACCAAATGGCTTCAAATTCTGTTCATGAATAGTTTCACATAGACACTAGTAATGTAAAAAAAATCAAAACAATCGGTTTCAATACGGCTGAGCAATAGTCATAGGCGACAGGAATTGCCACTGCCGAATTGGCCCCGCACCCTACGCTGACGATATGAAAAATGAAGCTGTAGCCAAGGTTTCAAGTTTTCACAGCATATTTACATTTTTGCGTTCACTCCACAAATATAGCCGCTACAACGGCTCAAAGAAAAGTTGGTACCTTCAGCCTAATTTTACACTACATTTTTATACTACGATATTTTCGCCAAATTTACCATTCTTCCTCCCATTTTCTACTTTTTAATTAGATTCATCAGTTCAGCATAAACAATTAACGTTTTAATTATGGTTCATTTTCCAAAGATCAAAATGATCAAAACAAAAGATGATCTTTCCGATTTTTCTTAGGGTCATAGCATCAACTTTAAAAATCGAAAATCGAAATCAAAAGGATCGATATCGTAAAGATCAACCCAAGATCACCCAATCCTAGTTCGTGTGTAAATAAAGGCAACTGTCATTGGTCCATTTCAAGGCTAGAAGTAGACTATTTATGAAAAATCATGCAGTTTGAGCCGTCAAAAGGCATGTTTCGGCGAAAATCTCCTAAAGGGTGCTTTTGGGGTATCCGGGTTGTCTCAGAATTTCCATTTCAAGGCTAGAAGTAGACTACTCAACCAAAATCATGGAGTTTGAGCCGTTGAAAGGCATTTTTCGGCGAAAATCTGTATTTGTCCCCTCCTTAACGGTTCCCCCGAGGCATCCGGATTGTCTCAGAAAGGCCAATATATTCATTGGGCCATTTCTACGCTCGAAGTAGACAACTTATAAAAAATCATGAAGTTTGAGTCGTCGAAAGGCATGGTTCGGTGTAAATCCGTATTTGTCTCCTCCTAAAGGGTTCCTCCGGGGCATCCGGATTGTCCCGGAATGGCCAATATGGTCATTGGTTTTCTTTGCTCGGGAGAAAAACCACGCATTTTCAAACTTCCGTGCGAAAAATTGAAAAAAAATGACATAAGTTTAATTTGGATGTAAACAACAGGACACAGCCAAAGTTTGGTTGAACACTGCACCCATTTTTAATTGACGATTAATCATTAGTGTATTTATAATTATCGGAACAGTCTATAGAATTATATGCCGAGTCTTGGCTTTCTGAAACCGAGATCCGCACAGCCGACCTCTGGGTTTCGAAACTCATATAGTTGGCTGGGAATCTCGGCATGAGTAAACTGATATATGGTTAAAATTCGAAACAAAAATGAGGTTAACTGAGATTTCGGTTAAATTGTGTGTAAATATTCGAAATTTTGAAATAGATTTTCATTTATATATTGAATATTTCATGCCTATAGGCAATACCCTGCATAGATGGTGTTTGCGTCGAATTCGGCTGGTACAAGAAGGCGTGGAGCACAGCGAGCTAGATGGGCGGATCAGGTAAACCAAGACTTGGAGAGCGTGGGGCGCAACCTAGGATGGAGAGAAGCAGCCATGAACCGGGTGAATTGGCGTAGAATTGTTGACGAGGTTTTATCAATGTAATTGATGTAATGCCAATAAGTGTATGTAATGTATGTAGGCAATACCAAATGCATTTCACGGTGACAGGGGTAGGGATGGCATTTGTCGAGAGGAGGTGGTGTGACCCTGATTCCTCGACGTTTATATAGATGGCACTGTCTGCCGAATGTGCCTTTTCAGAGATGCCTGATTTGAAATGACTGTACCTTGATCGGCATTTTGGAAACGCGCAGTCGTAAAAAACTCTAACCGGATCACCCGGTTGATCCCGGATGTGGTTATTAAATGCCGCTACAGCTCTTCCACATAGCCCCTAACTACTTCTCAACAGAAGAAATTTATTATGCTCGACTTTTCAAGCTAAAATGGAACAGATTATTAAAAATTAAAAATTGTAAATTAAATTGTACTTTCTAAAAAAAATCGTGCAGTCTTACATACTCCAGCTGCATTTTATCGAGTGGCTCCATTTTCACCGTTTATTAACCGTTTTTCACCGTTCTACAAACAACATGAGACTTATTCCCCTTGTGAATGAAAACAATATGGCGTATGACGGTTGACAGATAAAAAGCCGAGCCTCGGCTCACAACACTGCTAAACCGATATTTCGGCATGATAGGCAGAGGTCGGTTGAAGTTTGGTTAACGTTTGTGCTCGGCTCCTAGTGTTGCCGAGAATCGGTTTAATAATGAAGTTACCCGATATTTCAGTTTCAAGTGATGCTGAGACTCGGCATCGTTCGATTTTTTGCCAAGTTAAATATGGAAACGCCGAGTGAATTCAGCTGAATGTTTAACTGAGCCCATGGATAATTTTTAAGTGTGAATGATGCCTATGGCAGCGATCACTTACCAATCATCATTTCAATTAAGAGTGGCCCTCAACCTTCAGAACCATCTCAGTTCCATTCGACCTGCCAAGGAACATTGATCGGCAAAAATATGCAACGGCGGTGACAATCGGGACTGAATCCGTCGATACACTTCGACCGTTAGAAGAAAATCGATTCCTTACCGATCTGATCAAATGAAGCTCATTTGAAGGACAAAAAAGAAAAGTTCGAAGTGCACCCTTCAAAAGAAGACCAGCCACACCTGGCTGGGACATTCTATTTAAAAAAAATCGTACGCTTTGAAATCTTTTCGTAGACTCATGATTTCCACATGCTTCGAGGAATATTTAAAGCTTGAAACACAGCTAAAACAACTTGTCAAAAACGCGGTTATTGGTGAAATTGTGTCGACGAACTCTCACGAGAAACCTCAATGACCATCTAGTGGAGGGTGTCTTCAAATATACTATATTAACAATATAAGTCACTTACATTTTCTACATACACATGTTCGGTGACCCGTGTAGCGCTGCCAACAGCACCATCTAGTGATAAAAATGAAAATCAAAATAAATGTTACCTTTCCATTTGGTAGACTTGATCTTAACGTGTATCCACGGTAAAACTAACAATCAATATGAAACTAGCGATTTGAAACTGGTTCACTGTTATAGAACCCCTAGATCCGAGGTACACCTTGTAGTCAGCACCTTGCTATACACTCTTGCGCTTTTCGGAACCTTTCGGTACTAGTATCTTTATTTTTGTTTTGATTCGCGATGTTATTTTGACAGAATATTTGAGGCTGTGTTGGTGTGAGTTACGTTATTAGGGGCGAATCATTAAACTTGGGACCGAGTTTGGGACCGGTGTGCTAGTACTTCCTGAGCCAACAAATATATTCATTTTCTTCAGGACTATTCAGCCGTTCGTAAAACCAATATATTCTTTTATGAGTATTGTTTGCTCACTTTTGATGTCCTTTTTTTACTCCTTGAAGAGAATTACTTTTACCCATATCAATGAAGCAATGTAAACTAGATACAAGACTAGTTTTTGTCCAAATCACTGTATTATATTTTTAAACAAATACATATAAATTTATTCTTTAATCGAGGTGATAATTGCGTTTTGCATTTTTCAAAACGTCGGCGCCAATTTGCCAACATATTTGCCAACGCATTTTAAACTTGTTTTGCCACGGGCTTTGCAAGCATTTTTCAAATTATTAAAATGAGTAAAAAGTATGCCCTATTTATACACAGTATACTCAAATAAGTAAATGCAATACACTCCTTTAATGAATTATCCCGTCGGAAATCCCAGTTTTCCAAGAAAATGCGTACTTTATAAAAGAGTTAAATGGAAGTGACGTCTCCTTAAGAGAAACATCACCCTGTTTGTTTTGATTTTACAACTGCAACGAATCGGACGAATCAATCGAAATAAAAAAAAAATTGCCACCGTGTTTTCTTCAATAAACGCCGTGCTCATAAATGTTGAGACTAGTAAGTTGAGAAATTGCGGCTTTTTTTTATCGTACAAAATAAAATAAAAACATTGGTTCTCCAATGTTTATGAAATTTTGTCTGCAGGTAGAGTTTATAGATTTATAAACCAAAGTAAAATTTAAAAAAAAATCAGTGTTGCAAATTTTCCCGGAAAACTCCATTGGAAGTTTTCAATTTTTTGAAGAATCAACAAATTAAAAAAATCATGAGTAATGAACCAAGCAATTCAAAAGCAAAGTTTCTTGATGGATCTTCATTAGATTCTTTAGAAACTAGCAAAAAAGAGTAGGTCGACATGTATTTGTTCCAATCATTAACCAAAAATAGAAAAAATGATTTTTTAGATAACTAAGATAAAAAAAAATTGTTGTGTGTTTTTCAAGTCGTTAATTGAGGATCATTTTCTGGCCAAAATTTTATCTTATTACATCAAAGTATCTCTCTACTTCGTAATATTTGAAAATCATTCGATGGTAATCAAAAATAATAATTGCAAGCCGTAAATCTCGCTTTCATCTCAGTAGCCGATCTCTGTCCTATCCTGATCAAGTTGCAACAAACCATAGTTACGTATTACTTTTGTCGTGACATTCGCAGCTGACAACAAGTCGGTGTTGCAGCGAGTTGTTCGAAAATTGATTCCTTAGTTAGGGCCTTGGTTTTACAATTTGTGATTTGTCTCAATTTGTTAGTTGAGTACTTTTGAAATATTATGCTAGGTATAAAAAAGCAGGATAACTTATAACGAGCGTGTGGATTTAGAGTGTAGTAGTTGTCTCGTTTCTCACTTATGGCGCCACATGCCCATCTATCGCAAAAAAAAAGGTCACCTGAAAAAAAGTGAAGTGACTTATATTGTTAATATAGTATATTTGGTGGCTCGCAACATGCGTCACCGCTAATCTTCTAATGAAAGTAATGAATACTCCAACCGATGGATATTTGATTCCGCGAAAAAGGTCTGTCCAGATTCTGTTCTAGCAAAACATATTTCAAATAACGTCTCCAAGCCGTGGCCCTCTGGACAGACCATTCACAATGCTAGAATGCTCTATGCCTCTGCTTTCATCAAACAACTCCTCCCCCGAATGCGATATGATAAAATTCTACCTTCTGAAAAATCATCCATATCTCGAGTACTTTTTCGAACAGACGTATCTGATTTTGTAAACAACGAGGGGAAGTAAGATTTAAAGGTTAAATTCTTGAACCCATAGCACTTTCATGCAAACTAGGGCCACCAACACAATGAACAACATTTCTCTAACATGATGGTGATGCTACTTTCCGTGAGGGTGCTGATAGTTTTGAGAAATTTACGTTTGAATCTTACTTCCCCTCTTTGTTTACAAAATCAGATACGTCTGTTTGAAAAAGTACTCGAGATGGAAAAGTTGGAGAAAATGACTCTACAAAGGCTCGAACACTAGATAGAATCAAATAACTTTTGGGAATACACATTTTGGGATCCGCAAGAGAAAAGGAACAAATGATGCTGTTTTCCACAGATATGCAATTGGCCTTTCAGCACAAGTAGCAACTGGCTTCAGTATCCCTGGACATTAAGGGAGCTTTTGGTTCAGTTTCCATTGAAATCCTGTCAGATAATCTGCAGAGATGTGGACATCCCGGAATTTTAAATAATTGTTTGTACAATTTGTTGTCAGAAAAGGAAATGAACTTTTCACTTGGAGCACTGATATCTTCCAGAATTTGTTATACGAACCTGCCCCAAGGCTCATGCCTCAGCTCTCTACTTTATAACTTTCATGTAAAAAATATTCAATTGTTTGGCAGAATAATGCACTCTGACGGCAATGTGGTTCCTTAAGAGACTCGCATAGCGTCAACTTGCAAAGACTATTGCAAAATTTGCTCGATAACCTAAGAAACGAATGCTCACCGCAGAAAATAGAACTGGTAGTGTTTACTCGAAAGCGGTACCCCGCCCAATTGCAGCTTAACGGTTTGGACAGAAACAATACCCAATTGTTATCTTTCAAAAACCATGGGATTTGGTTTGATTCAAAATGCACTTGGAATGCTCACATTACGTATTTGAAGCAAAAATGCCAAAAAAGGATCAAATTTCTCCATTTAATTTGTGGAGCTTGGAGCGGTGCTCACCCGGAAGACCTCATAACTGTTTATAAAACAACAATTCTCTCTGTTCTCGAGGATGGCTCTTTTTGCTTTCTCTCGGCAAGAAAAAGTCACCTTCAAAAATTGGGGGAATTCAATATCGTTGTCTTGGCTGTATGCTCTCGACGCATAACACGAGTCTCAAAGTACTGGCAGGAGTAAAACCCCTCCAGAATGAGTTATGGAAGCTCTCGCTCAAAATATCATACAATATCAAAATGCATCATACAAATTGTGAAGTGAAAAACGCATTTGTAATAGATATGTTAGGGCTGAACAAACAATTTCGATATATGGGAATTTACCATCACTATTTATCGTCGGATATGTGTCTTCCGTGCAATACTCCAGACCATGTTAACCTTGCCTATAGCAGTTCCTCAATTCAGCATGATCTTTCCATGAAACAAGCATCTCATGGGATTTTGGAACAACATCGTTCTATAATAATTCCGCGTATTTTTACTGAAAAGTACCAACAAGTCAATTCCAACATAAGGTTTTTCACTGATGGGTCTCGCCTCAACGGATCCACTGGTTTCGGTGTTTTCAATAAAAACTCTAGCGCCTTCCACAAATTTCAAGAACCTTTTTCTGTTTAGAGCATGTTCATAAACCACATAGACTCATTTTTGAAAATTTCAGACACCCCCACTCCCCCTTCCCACTCCCCCTCGTAGACGTTTCTCCATACATTTTTTTGAAATTTTGTATGGAACGTAGACTTTAGTCAGAACAATCCCCCCTTCCCTCTGAAAAGTCTACGTGGTTTATTAATAGCCCTGCCAACATGCCCACAGACCATCACTTCATCTTCTCGGACAACTTCACTATGATTGAGGTTCTTCGGTTGACGAAACCTTGTGGATACTCATCTTATTTTCTTTCAAAACTAAGGAAACAGATGAGTGTGTTGGTCGAAAGATCATTTATGATTACTTTTATATGAGTCCCTTCACATTGCTCAATCCCAGGCAATGAGAAAGCGGACTCGCTCGCGAAGGTGGATGCACAGGAGGGCGATTTGTGTGAAAGACAAATTCTACACGATGAGTTTTACCATTTATGACGTGAGAGAACCCTTTCGACTATTACATTCCGTCATTTCTATAGTTTCATCGAGGTCGTGGTTTAAGAATGAGTGATGAGTGGGCTTATGTCCAACCACTAGATGCACACCTCTATCGAATTAACCTCGTGGACAGCAATCTTTGCCGGTGGGGAAACGGTTATGATGACGCAGTCTGGCAATGTACGGATAATGACGCGGCCAGAACACGACTTTTGAATACTCTAGAGGCAGGCCCAAGGAAGATTTCCTTATGTTCCTATAAGAGATCCCAGTAAACACAAGATCGCATATGATAACGGATATGAGTATAACGTGGAGGCGATATGCGTACATTTAACATGAAGTTAAATGAACGAATTGACCTATATCGCCTCCACGTTGTACTCATATGCGCTATCATATGCGATTTCTGTGTTGACTGGGATGTGTTGGGACCTCATGACCTTTGTTTTTTGGAATCGATTCATGTCTTAATGCCTATTATAAGAGTTTAAACTGCTTGTGTTTTTTTTTTGTTTATTTAATAGTTAATAGTTAATTTGTTGGTTTTGCTCCGACATCTTGAGGAGTCTCATCGTTGTCTAATCGTCCCTACTAACGGCCGAACACTAAAAAAGAGCCTTGACCATATCGCACAAATGTAACCCCTTTTAACCTCGGGTAAACTACGAGTAAATAATATATTTAAAATAAATTAATGAAAATCAGCTCCGTACAGCTAAAACACGTTTTACACCATCGCCAATGTATGAATTTGTATATTGTGTGGCAAGCACAATGATATTTTCTTCAACAGGATCAGGGATCAAACCCGCTGCTTAAAGCTTGGAAATACCGTACTTAATCGACTAAACTGATTTTCTTAATGGCAAATTCTGGTTGATAAAATGTATGGATTGAGAAAGGTTGCAACCCAACTCATCTGCATAGTGTGTTGTTATTCCACTCGACTTCACTGATTTTCCATAGTGTTTTTTTTTTCTTCCCAGACGATCACATGAATATCAATCGACAACATTTTTGCAATAAAATGGATATTGCTTTCCTTCTAAACGGCTATCCTGCCACTGCTGGTACTTACTGCTGTAGGTGCTGGCGAGTAGATTGAACAGGGCCATTTATTTTTATAATCAAATCAATAAAACATTCGTATTGTGATGTGTGGGTTATGTATGTGTAATGCATAAATACATTCCGACGCTATCTAGCAGAAACAGAAATAATGGGAATGATTTTTTTCTTGGATTTCATGCTACCAAAGTTTCATATCCCAGCTAGTTGCAACAAAGTTCGACCCATTGACCAAATATACTCACACAAACACACGTATCGGAAGGAAGCGGAGTAATTTTTTTTCCTTCTTATTTATTGTCCAGCTTGGCTCGACAATGGTGGCAGCACTACAAAGAACGAGAGAAAAACTTTGGGAAACCTATTAATATTTTATTGGGGGTACTTCATTTAAACAATTTCAGTGAAGACTACACAGTTGATAACGAGGCTCTCGCAATTTCCTTGATGACAGTTTATATAATAAAAGTATATAAGAATAAAGGAAAGAAAAGTTTACCACTAACCACACTGGAGGAAAACGGAAGGAACGAGAGTAACGAAGAGACATCCACAAAAAGAAAAGCGGAAACATAGATGAACGAAAACGAAGGCGCAATGTTACTTGCTCAAACAAGTGAAACATTGTGCAAAAAGTTAAACAATAACCGTCTGAATCGGCTGTTGCAATCCTCAAAATAAAGCCGGTGGTGATCGCAATATCTGGCTGCCATGCATGCCACGTATTCAACACAGAAAAGAAAAACCCGAATTTTCATTATGATGTAAATTATGATGCGTGTAAGATTTTACTTCATTCCACATGATACCGCAAATTGCAAGAAATATTTCTATGCAAAATGGGCTTTTGCATACAACATTTTAGACAATGATTGAAATGTCTCAGAACTTAACACGTTTTATAATAAAGACTGGACTCGGAAAAAATGAGACACACAAAAATGATCACCAAAAATTCATTTTTAATCGGATACTTCTAAAATTTTCAGGGATTAAATAACTATATATTAGCTTAATATATATTGGCATAATTTATTTATTGAATTTCCTTCCCCAAGCTGAATGCTCGTACATTTCTCTTAACACTGCTCATGAGATCTTGGGCGAGGTTTTGTCTATCTTTCTTACACAATTTCTCCCAGTTTTTCTTCAAATCTTGATCGGTTTTGAATGTTTTTCCGCTTTTCTTCAACTTCTTCTTCATTATTGCCCAAAACTTTTCGATCGGACGAAGTTCTGGTGTATTTGGCGGGTTTGCCTCCTTCGGGACCACATTAACGCCCTTCGCTTCATACCAATCAATTACAGGCTTGGCGTAATGTCACGAAGCGAGATCCGGCCAGAACAGCGTGGGACCACGGTGAGAGCGGAGGAAGGGCAGCAAGCGCTTCTGCAAGCATTCCTCTCGATAAATCTGCCCGTTTATGGTGCCGGTTGTAACGAACGGCTTGCTGTACCGTCCGCACTCGCAGATCGCCTGCCACAACAAGTACTTCTTCGCGAATTTGTCCATCTTTCTCTTCCGGAACTTTTCCGGAACCTCCGTGCGGCACGTACCGACAAAAAACTTGAGGCCGGGGATTTGTTTGGTGTCCGCCTTGATATATGTCGTCCATGACGAGACAGCCTTGCTTGACCAGCCACTCACGGTACAGCTTCCGCGCACGCAATTTGGCCACCATGTTTTGCTTGCCAGTCCAGTTTGGCGTCTTCCTGACCTTAAAAACACGTAGCCCAACCCGCTTCATGGTGTGCTGGACGAACCACTTCGACGAATTGACCTTTTTGGCCACGTCTCGGGTGGAAAGGTTCGGGTTATTCTTATAGTACTGCCTTATCTTCCGTGCCTTCTCTGGGTATTCCGTTTTCGGTTTTCGGCCGCTTCCAGCGCGCCGCTCGATGGTCTTCGTCTCCTGGAACATCTTCACAACGCGGGACACGGTGGAATGGTGGATTCCAAGCCTTTTGCCGATCCATCTGTGCTGACCACTGACTGACCAGGATTATCGATTACCGCGCCCAAGATTTGCTGGCGTAGCTCTTCTTGTTTCGAATGCATCTTGAAAACTACTTGACAGATCACGATAAAATTTTGAATACATAAAAAATTACACCCAAAACAAAGTGTCGCATTTTTTCTGAGTCCAATCTTTATGTTATGTGACGCTCCATTTGTGTGTATGATATTGAACAGAAATGTACTCTACTTTTTCGAGCTGTCTTACGTCTTTTGATGTAATATCTCATGACCAGCTGGAAACTATGTCTTGTCATGAAAATTTATGTGCCACTAAGTGGAAAATTACACGACTTTGAACTGAAAAGCAAACCCCCGAGGTATTTTTTTCATCCGAACATCGACACAGCTCGTTATGAATCGCATTTTTCCTGCGTTGATATTTTTTAATTGATAATTCTAAAATTAGTTTGCCAAAGCTTCTGTGGATACATCCCATAATCCTATGAATGTAATGTCAGCCTAGCTCCTTCATTCATAGATAGTTTTTCATTGAGACAACAAGGTAAATTTAAAATAAAGCTTGAAAGCCGGTTCGGACAGATTTCAACCAACAGTAAGGATATTGTTATGGCCACTCACAAAATGTGATTCATTAAGAAATTTAAAGTGACGCTTTAGAGCTAAATTTAAACTTGCAGTAAGGGGCCACTCACCAAAACCAACAGAAGCTGGGGCCACTTACAAAGTGTGATAGTAGATTTTCATCGGTAAAACACTTTCAATTGTTACAACCACATTCTACAAACTATTTTACTTCTGAGAATAATACTTTCGACAAGCAAATTGAACATCCTAAAGATCAATTTTAATCCAGCTCAAATTAATATTTTAACATTTGATAAAATTAGAATCTTAGTCTTAGAAGATTTGAACAGCTTCCTTTTCCTATCTCTGGATCTAATGGCCCTTCATACACAAATAGTTCGATAAGTTCGAAACCAAAATATTATTATAAAAAGTGATTTGTTTGGTTTGTCACCCTATGCAAATAGGAAATCCTACGAAAAATCACTCTTTTGTTATCATTAACAATTATTATTATGAATTATTTTTTTTATTGCCACTTCTGTATGGAAGACTTAAGATCGTAGCAAGCGCTGCCCGCGGATGGTTGAGTTTTCGAGAGCTGTCAAGTTTTTTCTTTCGTTGCACAGTGATTGTGATTTTTGAAGGTTCTTTTTGAAATTGTTTTTTCCTATAATTTCCATTGTAATGCATTTATGCGCATTTATTTGAGGTGCTAATTGTATTCATGCTGTTTGTTTCACAAAGGACGAAATGAAAATATTTTCCGGATAGAGGAGCGCTACTTCTGCTGAGCTAATCATGCATCCTTTGGCATCACAGGGGACGGCTTGTTATACCAAATGAAGACTGAACATCAGAAAACATTTCAAGTGGGATCTATCTGATTGTAACATAATTTGAAGGATACTGTAAAATACCGGCCATCCTCAAAACTTGATATGATTTGATGATTGATGCGTATGAACAATACAAATATCCGTTTGATTTTTGTACTGTGTCTAAAGGAAGATCATTTTCCAGACAGGTGGAAAATAGAGAAGCTAGTGTTGCTTCCTAAGCCAGGAAATTCAGCGGGGGATCCAGCATCGTATAGGCCAATATGCCTGTTGGATACGCTCGGGAAACACACGGGCTATCGAGGATGCAATTCGATTTCTGAAGAGTGAAGTCTACGGATGATGCTATTCGGGCAGTGGTCGAGACAGCCGTCCAAACAGAAGCGAAGAGGCTATCGATATTGCGCTGTTGTAGCGATCGACGTTAAGAACGCTTTTGGGTTCCATTCTTGTCCCAACACTTTGCAACGGGATGTACAGGGAGTACTGACGCCGAAGCTGCCCATAGGCGTAGTGATCGTTGGCTTTGCGGACAGCATCGTATTGGTAGTGACAGGTGGAACACTGCAAGAAGTGGAAATGCAGGCGACCGAAGCAATCGGCATAATTGAAAACTGGCTGCAGGGGGCGAAGCTGCAGATAACCCACCACAAAACGGTGGTGCTGTTCGTCAGCGACTGTAAAGCGGTGCAGCGAGCAGAAAGCGTCATTGGAGGGCATGCCATAGCCTCGAAGCGCGCGTTGAAGCATCTGGGTGTGATAATCGACGACCGGCTAAGCTCCAACAGCTACGTAGATTATGCTTGTGGGAAGGCGGCGAAGGCCGTCAATGTGGCAGCCAGAATCATGCAAAATTGCTACGGACCAGTAGTAAGCGGCGTCTACTGGCTAGTGTATCATCATCGATATTGAGATACGGAGGTCCAGTCTGAGTCGCAGCGCTGGGAACCAAGCGAAACCGGGCAAAGTTGGACAGTACGTTCTGGCTCATGGCTATGCGAGTCGTGAGTGCGTACAGAACTATTTCATCGAAGGCAGTATGCGTCATTACCGGAATGATCTCGATTGGCATCACTCTCGCGGAGGAAAGTGAGTGTTATCAGCGGAGAAATATCAAAGGAGCTCCGAAGCTATTGAGAGCGAAGTCGATGGTCAAATGGCAGCGAGAATGAGACACGGGGAGAATGGTCGATGGACGCACCAGCTCATGCCGGATCTGCCGATCTAGATGAAAAGGAAGTATGTAGAGATAAACTTCTACCTTACGCAGTTTCTGTCTGGCCATGGTTGCTTTAGACAATACTTGCATCGTTTCGGACACGCAGCGTAACCGTTCTGTCCGGAGTGTAGAGATGTAAAGGGTGTATTGGATAAAAATGGCACACACATATATACTCATCAAAATTAAACTGATTATCGGATTTTCTTGAAATTTTCAGGGAATGAAGAACTACTAATGAGTTTTGATTTACAACATTTGTTTTATTCAATTTCGTCTCCCATCCCGAATGCCCGCACCTTCCTTTTCACTCCACCCATCAGAATTTTGTACAACCGATTTTCCCAGTGTTTTTGATGTTTTTACCCAAATTTTCTTCAATTCTAGCTCTGTTTTTATAGTTTTGGGATGTTTGCGAAGTTCCGTTTTCATAATTGCCTAGAATTTTTCAATTGGACGAAGTTCCGGTGAATTTGGTGGGTTCATATCCTTTGGCACAAAATTGACTCCGTTGGCTCGGTACCACTCCAATACGTTTCGAGCGTAGTGGCAGGATGCTAGATCAGGCCAAAACAGAGTTGATCCTTTGTGCTTCTTAATGAATGGCAGAGACGCTTCTTAAGGCACTCTTCCATGTAAATCGCACCGTTTATTGTTCCGGAAGTGATGAAGGGAGCACTTATTTCACCACATCCGCAAATCGCCTGCCAGATTAGAAACTTCTTTGCAAATTTCGATGGTTTCTTCTTTCGAACATCCTCCGGAACATCGAACTTCGACTTGGCAACGAAATATTCTTGCCCAGGAAGTTGACGGAAGTCGGCCTTGACGTATGTTTCGTCATCCATCACGATGCAACCGGATTGGGTGAGCAGCTTCGTGTAAAGTTTCCGGGCGCGGGTTTTCGCAGTGATGTTTTGTTTTTCATTCCGGTTTGGGGCTTTTTGCACTTTGTAAACATGTAACCCAGCACGCTTCAGGGTTTTCTGCACAAAACCGACTGACACTTTAGACTTTTTAGCGACATCTCGAATTGACATGTTTGGACGGTTCTTGAATTGTTGTACGACTTTCCTGGCCATTTTACTGTCCATTGGACCACTTTTACGACCACTCCCTTCCTTCCTTTGGACACTCAGACGCTCCTTGAAGGTTCTTATTACACGAGACACAGTTGTATTTGCAATTCCAAGCCTTTTAGCAATCCACCGGTGGGACGCCCCTGGATTTTGATTGTGAGTGCACAAAATTTTCTCACGGACAATTTCTTGTTTCGACGACATGACTGGAACTACTGAATGTATAACTATGAAACTTGACAGATGTAAATAATACACTATGGATAAGATCTACTCAAATTTCTAGGTTTTTTACTCATAGGATTCAAAAGTTACAGAAGATTTTCTGTGTGCTATTTGTATCGAATACACCCTTTACAAGATCTGGATCATTGCGAAGCGATAAACCAGCCCACTCAACGTCGTCTACAGAATGTGTCGTGACGAAAGTACGAGGAATGTGATCAACGGAGCCATAACGCAAATCATATTTGCGCTTTATGTCTCCATAGTGGCCATATGGCCATGAAGTTATACCATTGGGCAGTACCGGGAGTGTTCTGATGGTGCAACAAATATACGGGTTTTAGTGGGATCAGAAGTCGGCTTTTTACACACACACACACACACACACACACACACACACACACACACACACACACACACACACACACACACACACACACACACACACACACACACACACACACACACACACACACACACACACACACACACACACACACACACACACACACACACACACACACACACACTTCTGCAAGGACGTCTTATAACCTACATATTAGCAAAAAATACTATGTTATAATGTTTTATATTTCATGTATCCCATATATCCCTTAACTGTTGTAGGGATTTGAAACCTAATTTATTTGATTGAAAAAAATAGTCTACCTTGCAGTTTCACGTCAAATGTTTACCCAAAGGTTGACTGCGTTCAAATTGCAACACACGACAATTGCTATAACGTGTTTGCCTTTTGAGTTATATCAGCTCTGTA
Source organism: Aedes koreicus (assembly GCA_024533555.2). NCBI lineage: Eukaryota > Metazoa > Arthropoda > Insecta > Diptera > Culicidae > Aedes > Aedes koreicus. Next base: position 58,676 of record JAHHFK020004887.1, on the reverse strand, counting down.
TGTATTGTTTACATCCTGTAAGCTACATTGACCAGTTCGAAAAACTTTATGAAATGGAGTCGAAAGAGCAAAAGATTCACGACGAAATTTTGAACGCTCATTTCGACAATCCAAATCTTTCGCATTGTCTCATAGCAAAAAAAAAAATTGAGAATCATGAGCTCTAATGTTTCCAAACGTCACAGAGAACGTCTACCATAAAAAAGAAAGCAGGCAAAAACATCCTCGCAGGAGCACTTATATGACAGGAGGGTAGTTGAAGCTGTCAGGCGCAAACCAAACGCGATGGATGATAAAAAAAAACGGAAGAAGATATTTTAACAAACCAAATTGCATTTTATTCATTAAGAAATAAAAACTTCACAAAAATACTTCTATTCCCTGCCACGCCGCCTTGCGGCAGTTAGCCGGAACTTTGGCCATAGGTAAAAAAAAGAAGCTTGTAGGCATATTTTTCAGTTCATGTGTGCGTTGGTCGGAAAATCATTTAGGATTACCTTTGCATGAGTCCCCTCACATTGCTCAATTCCAGGCAATGAGAAGGCGGACTTTCTAGCAAAGGTAGGTGCAAGAGAAGGCGAGATTTTTGAAAGAAGAATTTCACATGATGATTTTTTTCCATTAGTACGTCAAAGCTCTCTTCAAAGTTGGCCAAACGATTGGACAAGTAATTCTCTTGGGCGGTGGTTACATTCCATTATTCCAAATGTTTCGTCGAGATCGTGGTTCAAAAGTCTAGATGTAAGTCGCGGTTTCATTCGTGTGATGTCAAGACTTATGTCCAACCACTACTCGCTAGACGCACATCTCTACAGAATTAACCTCGTCGATAACAATGTATGTAGGTGCGGAACCGGTTATAATGACATCGATCACGCAGTTTGGCATTTCCCGGGTAATGATGCCTCCAGAGCACGACTATTGGAGGCCCGAGGTAGACAACCCTCACGCGAGGTAAGAGATGTTTTGGGAATGCGTGATCTTCCCTACATGCAAGCGATTTACGTATTCCTTTGTTCGTCTGATCTAAGAGTGCAACGTCATCTCCCTTCCATCCACTCTAGTAAATTCCCTGCCATTGTGTCCCAGTTATATTATCCTTTTGTTTCCGTGCTACTTGTACCTGCCCAGCAAACTGTGGTCACCCATCTGCGACTTAGTTCCTGAAAGGGACTACAGGAACCGAGGATTTGGTAGATGTCGCAACCATGAGTAGCAACTAATACCTGAAATAAGTTACTTGCCTAGCCCCTTCCAAACGATAATGTGACCCATTAACCTCGAGCTAGCCACGAGTAATTGGCACCCCACTTTACTAAAATTGAAAAATAGAACATTGTTTATTACAATATTGATTATCGGCTCCGCAAAGTGTTACACACGCTCGAGCCTAACAAATAAAGGGTGTCCACGATGAAATTGCCACACTATGAAATTGCTCTAACTTTTTAACCGTTGGGTAGAATTTAATGAAAATTTGGGTGGATTTAGTTCATAGTGCATTATTTACATCCTGCGAGTTTTAAAGTCCTGTGATCAAAACTCGCGGAAATGGAGTCGAAAGAACAGCTCGTGCGTGATAAAATCTTGCGCATTCATCACGAGAACAAGGATCTCTCGCATCGTTCCATCGCTAAAACGTTGGGAATCGCGAATTCCACGGTGACGCGAGTGATTAAGCGGTTCGAGGAACGGTTGACCACCGATCGGAAGCCCAGAAGTGAAAGAAAAAGTATTCCGTACAACACCAAAAATCACAACCGCGTAGTTGGGGCCTTCAACCGAAATCCGAACGCCTCCGTTCGGGATGTGGCTAAGAAGCTGCACCTAAGCCGAAGTTTTGTCCAGAAGGCCAAAACTAAGGCTGGGCTTCGAACGTTCAAGGTACAAAAGGCCCCTAATCGCGACGAGAAGCAGAACAAGTCCGCCAAAACCCGTGCCAGGAAGTTGTACCTCAACATGCTGACGAAAGTTGAATGCTGCATCATGGACGACGAAACATATGTGAAGGCCGACTTCAAACAGATCCCCGGCAACCTGTTTTCACGGCCAAGGATAAGTTCAGCGTTCCGGAGCATGTCCGCACTCAGAAGATGTCCAAATTTGCGTAGAAATTCCTGGTTTGGCAAGCCATCTGCACGTGCGGGAAGCGGAGTGCACCTTTCGTGACCCAGGACACGATGAACGGACAGGTGTGCATAAAAGAGTGCCTCCAGAAGCGACTGCTTCCTCTCCTGAAGGCCCACAACGTCCCAACAATCTTCTGGCCGGATTTGGCCTCATGCCACTACTCCAAGGACGTGCTGAAGTGGTATGCGGACAATAAGGTCAATTTCGTGCCGAAAATGTTCAACCCTCCCAACATTCCGGAGCTCCGCCCCATCGAGAAGTACTGGGCGATTATGAAGCAGCACCTTCTTAAACGACCTAAGGTAGTGAAGACAGTCGAGGAACTGAAGAAAGTATGGGTTTACATGCAAAAAACGGTTGATTCACAGGTTGTGCAGAATCTTATGGCCGGGGTTAAGGCCAAGGTGTGGGCATTTGCGTATGGACTGTAAATAAAATACGAGTAAAATGGTAAAATGAAGTTTAATAGTTATTTATCAATCCCTGAAAATTTGATGGCAATCGGATGAAAACTCGAATTTTGCGAATCAATTTTGTGTGTGGCAATTTCATCGTGGACACCCTTTAAACGAACTGATTAAAAAAAAATATTTTTCAGTTCCTTGGTCCAGTCCTTTTTGATCAAATCATCCGTCGTTATGGCCACGAAATTATTTGAATAAACTCTCCTTTTCAAATTGGCCCAGAACTTCTCGACTGAGTGGAGCTGGGGCACATTGGAAGGGTTCGCATGCTTTCACCCGTTCCGCTTTGCCGGGAAGATTTCTTTGACCAGAACCTTCAGCCGTTGTTACTGGGTTTCCACCTGGTTCTCCGATACGGCTGGCTTGGACTGACGCTTCCGCATGTGGATATCCATTTTGGCCACAAACTTCTTGACCGTTTGGCCGGTCACATCAACCTTCCGGTCCAACGCACGGAAAGAAGTGGCCATCTTGCCTTCCGTCTTTTGTTTGGGCTTCTGTTGAATCCTCCGGTCGCTTAAAACGGTCGGACGGCCGGACCCAGGCTTCCGCTCGTTGGACTCGCCCTTCTCCAGAAGTGCCAGAATTTTGTAGATGATTCCGCGATCGTATCCGGCCGACACGAAGTGGGCCACGATGGCCAACTTTTTTAGGCCCGGATGGATCAGGGGGTACGAACAAACCATAGATCGAAGTTGTTTCACTGTTCTCGCCATAGCTGCCGTAAACAAACTGATGGAGCTGTAAAATTTTTCCAGTAAATACACTCAGTAGCCGAGCAAAACTATGCCTCCAAAAAATGCCATCTTCAACCTTCTGTAACTTTATCAATTATCAATATTTTAAGCTAAAAATTTGACTACACTATAACCAATAAATAGACCTTATGTGATCAAAATCGCTGAAAAATCGGTGCAACAAATAAAGGCAGGGCAAAATCATCTTAATAATACACATGATTTGTTACGCGTGAAATCTCCCAAATAACTAGTGTAACCCACGAAGAACTTAAAAATATGGCATACAGAATGAATTGGTTTGTGAAAACTACGTATACAGTATTATACAGTATTAAAGAATTCGCCTAGGCTTTTTTTTTGCACCGATATTTCAGCATGGTCAATATCGGGTGAAAAAAGGGAAATACTCATGTTGGTGCGTCAGCTTTGACGCCATCTGTAGTCTAAACCGCTTGATGGAAACAGTACAAATTATGTTAACAATATTTTCTATATTTTTTTAGGCTATGGTGAAATTTTTAATATGCCACCTTAATTTTTCACAGAAATACGGATTTTTGAAATTATGGAGCTATGTTTTTGCAATTTTAACGTGGACAACTATGACCTTTCAAATGCCATCGATGTTATTTTTGAGCAACTTTCTCAGATTAAACCATTATAGGTTCACATGTTGTTTAGTCAACATTACCCTTAATTCTTTAGTGTTAAGATATATAAACATACTTTGTTGTACAAAAATGTTCATCTTTTTTTTATTTGTTGTGAAGCAACCTTCGTAAAACCTTAAAAATTACTCTACTGCAGTCAAATAAAAGGCTAAAAAAAATCAGCAAAGTTGCTTGATATATGCAATTCTGATAAACAAAGTAACAGAGTAACCACTAGAAAAGAATAACCTCGAATAAAGGAGTTAGATTCGAGATCTGAATTTTAATAAAGAACTTCCTAAAAACAATTCTATGAAATTAAGCATTATTCAATAATAATCAACTTGTCTGGAGACGCCAACCATCTATCATGTACAACAACATGTTAACATTTATATCCTCCTAGATCCTCGACTTTTTCAATTCAAATTAGTAATTTGGATAAGATTTGGTAATTTGGTGAATTGAAGAAGTCACTAGTACCATAACTACTGACAATTGATATGGTTTTGTTTGATTATGGCCTTCAACTCGAATGAGTGGCCAAAGTAGTTTTATCACTTTTACCGTCGGTGGCCGATATTTAGCAGCTCTGTAATCATAGGTCATGTTTCATGTCTTTTAGATAATATTCATTGGTCATATATGTATATATCTTTTATTTCGTGTATCACGGTCTTAGTTAAAATTAATCTCGTGAGGTGCACTGCAAACGGAAGTTCGCTGGCTGGGACAAGCGTGCTAACGATGTAAACAATAGACTGAAACTACTTTTTAAGCGGTAATTTGCTCGACCAACCAGCACAGCAGGTGACACGTTTTCCAGTACCTATTGAACCTATCATATGGTAATTAACTACTAAATGCTTCTCCTTTTGCTTAGCAATTATGATGGATATAGATTAAGCAAGGCCTGACACGCGATCCACGTTTAGAACCTAGAAGCATAGGTTCTACAATGGAGTAGTCTTCTAGATATGGCAAAACCAAGGCAATGGTAAAAGTCAACAGAATGTCAATCGGTACAAACACGTTTGGAGTAGAGGGTGGACTGAAATTGTGGCTTGATTAATGTTTACGTCGAACACGTGAAAGTAATAATTCAGCAGCACTGGGGTTTTGCAATGAAACGCGTTTGAGCACGAGCAGTGGAATTGTTAATTCGTGCTTCGGTGGGAGAATGGATTATAATTACCGCCCAATTCAATCTCAATTTGTGGTATACTAATGAAATAGTTCCTGTTCTTTCTAACCTACCATTTGTTCTCTGTGGTATCTACCGTTGACAGTTAGCATCTGTTTTGTGCATTCTAAAGTTGCTATTGACCACGATCAAGATCGTGCCTGTACAATTGACTCTAGGACGTAATATTACTTAACAAATGAGATACTAATACACTCAGATATGTTTTGAAGATCTAGTAAGATTTCTCTTACGAATAATGCTGAGTAGTGAACATTGATTCCAATCTATGCAAGGTTAAAAAATAAAGATGGACACGTCCATCTTTACCGCTTCGATACGACTTACAATGCCTGCGGCGAACAAACTGTTAACGGTGGGCGAAGTAAAAAATTGATGGTCGGTATACTCGCTGATAGCTAAGTAGTCAACGAATCTCAAAGCAAATTCAGAGATGCTTTAAATGCATGGGTGGGGAACTGCAGAGGTCCCAACAGATCTATGTAGGAAGCGCATCGAAAATCGGTCATTTTGCAAGAGACTGCACGAGGTAACTGGGGTACTTGCGCTGTACAAAGCAGGACGTTAGCGACACATGACGAGAGCCTCCAGATACCCAACTTAAAAAAGTTGATGAATGGCCAACAGTACCAAAGCCAAACTCAGATAACCCACAAACCATTCTGGCTTAGCACAGCAATTATTGTAGCAGTCGCAATTTGCTATGTATACTATAGACTCAGAGTCTTATCACTATAACGGTAACAGGGATGTATGTAGATAAAGCCGGGATGGCTGCGACTTTTCCACTGCTCTTTCCCCCATTAAACTGGTTGTAGGCTCTTACGACAGTTTCGTGCTCGTCAAAATCAATGGAATTTTCACATGAAAATACTATGCACCCTCATTCGAACAATTTCATCACATGCTGGATACTCTTATCGAGAATCTAATAAGACGAAGGACGGTAGTCATTAGAAAATACTAGGCAGTGGAGTGGGGAAAGCAGAGCATATAGTCTGCTGGAAGCAAACTTGAATGTAAGATTAGTCAACAAAGGCACGCACCGCCAGTACTTTCCACAGATATGGTCAGTAATTCATTATAGATGTTCTATTCTGCAGTCTGACGTTAGTGAAGAACATGGACTGAAGAGTTAGTAATCATAGCTTCGGCCAATGGAGTGAAGGATGAAGTATTTAGACAAGAATATCTTCGTTGAAGCTCTCAGGATAGACAGGACACGAATAGAAGCAGGCAAGGATTAGCGTACGGAGATGTTCCGAGTAACCGAAACCGTACTAGAACGTAAAATTAAGTATGCATCAAAAGTTTACTGATTTAAGCGATTTTTGTTCCCTGATTACCCTGCCACCTGATGGTGAATCCACTCATGCATAGAAAATCATGTATGGAAAAAGAACATGACAGCATTATCAGTTGATTTGTAGCAGCCATGGCGAGAACAAATTTGCAAACTTATCACGACATATGCAACCAACTTAAAACAGCCATTAACTCTGCACATGAAGTTAAGTCGAAACTAACGTCAAATCATGCCTCAAGAGCTTCTTCAATTATGTAAAAACGAAATTGAAAAGTAGCAATTTTCCCTCACGAATGCATTTTGACGGATATGTAGGTGAAAATTCTTCTGAAATATGCAAGCTTTTTGCAAATTTCTTCCAAGACGTATATACCACATTCTCCGAAGAAGACCGCGATCGCGAATTCTTTGCGTTTATTCCCTAATTTTCCAACAATACATCTGTCAATCAATTATCTACTCACAAAATTCTCAAAGCACCAAAAAATTTGGATGCTACTAAGGGACCAGGACCAGATGGTATTTCACCCATATTTTTGAAAAATCTTGCAGACGAACTTCCCCTTCTTTAGAATTTCTTTTCAACATGTCTCTGAAAAGCGGTAAATTTTCAAACATTTGGAAATCCTCTTATTTGGTTCCGATTTTCAAATCAGGCACAAAATCTGTCATCCGCAACAATCGTGGAACTGCCATTATCTCTTGCATCCCAAAATTTTTTAAATCTCTCGTCAATGAAAATATTTTTCAGCATGTAAAACATCAAACTACAAGCAAACAGCACGGCTTTTTTAAAGGTCGCTCAACTACTTCAATCTTCTTGAATCTGTAACTTATATTCTTAATGCAATGGACAATGGCAAGCACGTAGAAACCCTTTACACTGACTTCAGTAAAGCTTTTGGCCGAATCGACGTACCATTATTACTCTTCAAATTGCAAAAAAAAAGAATTGGAATCTGGACTGTTGAATTGGCTGCAGTCATATTTAACGCATCGCAAACAAATAGTTTATCTTCAAAATAAATTTTCAGACCCCATCTCAGTCACCTAGGGGGTACCCTAAGGTTCAAAATTTAGGCCCACTTCTGTTTATTTTGTACGTAAACGACATTTCCTACATACTTAAAAAAATCCAAGTACTTATATGTGCAGACGACATGAAGCTTTCATGGAAATACATAATTCTAGCGACGCAGAAGAATTTCAGAACGAAATTAATTTATTCGACATATGGTGTAGCAAAAGTTTACTTCAACTTAATGTAAAAAAATATAACTCAATAACTTTTAGCAGAAAAATTGAAACACGCCGTGCTGAAATATTTATAGGAAACCAAATAGTAGAAAAATGCAAAATAGTAAGGGACTTAGGCATTATCCTAGACTCTAAACTCACTTTTGTAGAACATTACAATACAATTATAAGTAAAGCAAATAATATGCTGGGCTTCATTAAGTGGTTCAGCCACAACTTTCAAGACCCATACACCATTAAATTATTATACATTACATATATGCGGTCAATTTTGGAATACTGCAACCTAGTATGGAATCCGTACTGTAGAATACACTCAAAACGGGTATAATCAATTCCGCTGTTAAAATTACCCAACTGAAATAAACCAAGACTGATAAAAGGTGACACCTATTGTGAGACACACTGTACCATACATGAAGAACGCATAGAATCCGTCCAAAAACAATTTCTTTTATATGACCTAGGGAAGTTGAATTAGACTGTATTTCCACTTCCATCATGTGAAGCGCGCTGCATACTCATCAATTTACAGACACTCAATAAATAAAATCGTTTTGTATTCAATCAAAAGTACTACTCTCGCAATTGAATTTTTATACTCCCAGTCGGCATCTTAGAACACGGAAATTATTCTTAGAAAAATCATACTTAACAAATTATGCAAAAAAATTTACCATCAATCGAATGATGCGCCAGTATAATCTACATTGCGAAATTATTGCCATCACTTTGTCTAAAGAACAAATAAAATCTCGTCTAAAAGACAATAAAAATAATAATGAAATAAGAAATAATGCATAGCATGTAAGTAAAACATTGTAACCATTGTGTGTAGTGTACTTTGCTTGACGAAATAAATAAAAGTGTGACCGAACAGTCAAGCAACATCGCTCGATGGTTTGTTCGTACTGCCAGCTCCACCCCGGAGCGAAGAATTTGGACACCGGGAGGCACTTCGTGTCCGCCAGATATAGCCGATCTGGCATTTAAAACATCCTCTTCCTTTTGGAGACAGGCAAGAGCGTCGAATGCAAGCATGGTTCCAGCCATTCGACAGAGTTGCGCGACCGTAAAATGCAGTCGAGGAGGAAAACCGAGCGTAAGAAGTACATGGGCAAAATGGAGCAGCAAGCAATCACCCAGAAGGAATGGCTGAAACTGCTGGTTAAAAAGATCCTTCCGTCGATTCACGACGTCATGGTCATAATGGATGACGAGATCTATCTGACGCTGAACGGCAACGACTGGCAGAGGACCGGCAACTTTAGGTCATCACAAAGAAGGTGGGCGTTGACATCATATATATCTCCCACACCAAGTTCCCGAAGAAGGTCTTTCTGCGACTGACGATCAGCTCTCGGGAATGCCCAAGCCACTGTTCTTTCCTTTGGGTTTTGCGGGGAACGGGGAGATATTCAATGCGAAGTACCTGCCGGAAGTTGATGCCTTCATCGAAAAGTATCAAAATGCGGTTTTTGGGACCTATTATGTTTAGAGACCACTTGAGGGGATGGACTAAAGATAAATGTACCGAAGCCCGCCAATCCTAACGTTCCCCGGCTGAGACCGATAGAACATTTTCTCAAATGAGCAACTGATCGCCAAGGCCACATAAGAGCTAAGGAATATGTCAACATCCATCTTTTCATCGGTCATGTTTAAGGTTCCGGCCAACTGCCATAAAGCCACCCATCAGGCTAAATAAACGTAGGATTTGAAAATTTTATCCATTGAATTATCTTTTGTTGTATTTTTTCACCGCCAATCAGTCCAACTTTTCGCCTTTCTTGTAGATGTATGACCCCTTCCTTCCTCCGGTAGCTATTCTGTCTTCCAGATTCTGACTATCAGCCGGGGCAGACAAATGGCCAAATTTTTCGGGCTCATATTGATGAGTTCAGCTCCGATGTCATCCTTACCAGCTGCCTTATTGTTCTTGAGCTGTTGAATGTCATGTCTAATTTCCCTCAACGTGGGAGCGAGTTCATTACACTCATCTACTGTACTGATACAGTCATGGCTTCCGCTGTCTTAGTTCTCACTGTCTACGATCTCCGCGGCATTCAGGTGTTCATCGAAGGGCTGCCTCTACCTTTCAATCACCTCACGTCCGTCCGGCAAGATGCTTCCGTCCTTATCCCTACACATATCGGTTCGCAGCATAAAGCCTTTGAAGGGTGCGTTGAGCTTCTGGTAGATCTTTCGTGTTCCTTGAGAACGGCACAACTGCTCCATCTCCTCACACTCCGCTTCTTCTAGGCGGTGTTTTTTTCTCCCGAAAAAGGCGGGTCTGCTGTTTCCGCTTCCGTTTGTAGCGTTCCACCTTCTGCCGGTACCATACATTGTTGATGACGAAGAGCTTTGGGCGTAGTTTAAACATCAACAGGTAGTGATCAAACTCGATGTTAGTGCCATGATAGGTTCATGATCTGATGATGTTGTTCCCTCCACTTACCCCTACAAAGGTTTGAGCTAGATGATTTATCCATTAGATAATTTATTTAAAAGCAATTCAACCAGTTATTCAAAAAAAAAAAAAGGAACTGATTATAGCGCTTTACAGCGCTATAATTGAGCAAAGCTATTGATGTTAACCACATGTGTTCGCAAGTATTCCCAGCGATCAGGAAATCAGACGTTCAGACGTCGATAATATCGGAGAAGTGCCGTCCATCAATGAGAACGTGGTCGATTTGCTATTCTGTCTGCTGTGGTAATCTTCATGTGTAGCGATAAGGAAGGCTGTGCTGGAAGTAGGTGATACGAATGGCCATGTTCTCGGAGATGACGAAATCAATGAGTCATAGGCCATTGTCTTTCGTCAGCTGGTGAGCGCTGAATTTTCCAATTGTCGGTCTGAACTCTTCCTCCTGGCCAACCCGAGCATTCCTATGATCTTGACGTCGTGGCTTGGGCGTTCGAGCTGCGCGAAGAATGCATCCTTGTCATCATCAGTGCATCCGGAATGTGGGATGTGTACGTTGATTATTCTAAAATTGAAGAACCGACCTTTGATCCTCAACCAGGAATTTTTTTCATTGATCGGCGCCCAACCGATCACGCACTCTGCATATCGCCCATGCGGTTCCCAGCCCACGCGTGTTGCCGCAGCACTTGTAGATGGTACGATTCCATCTAAACGTTCGCACTGTGGATCCCTTCCAACACATCTCCTGCAGCGCTAAGATGCCGAACCCGCGTACCTTCAGTACATCGGAGAATATGCGTGTGCTTCCGATGAAGTTGAGAGATTTACAATTCCACGTAGTAGTTTGCCATCGCGAGTTCTTTTTCGTCGCTGTGGTACTTGCCAATTGTTCCGGTCCCTATTCCCTAGTTAACTTTCCGTTGCTAGATTTTCTTACGGTTTGGCTCGAATGACCTGACACCAACCCCCTACTTTCCGGAGTACCCTGGCTTACCTTCCGTTTACCTTCCCAGAAGCTACGTGTTCTGCTTGGGCATTTCCTCCAAATACAGTGCTAGATAGCTAGGTTCAAGCGCCAGTCCTCGCCGGGGGTGGTGTTTTTTAATGGGTTCCCAGGAGATTACCTGAGCTTCCACCCCAAAAACTAAAGTACATGCTTTCAATGGCATCTGATTTAATCAAGTCTCGACAGGGTGAAATACACATTTGAGGCTGAGTATAAACTACAAATTAACAGGTTTTGAGCCGATTGAGATCCCTCCTCCTCCTGCATAAACATTTTCAAAAATTCAATTTTTCACTCTCTCTCTCTCACTCTCTCTCACTCTCTCTCTCTCTCTCTCTCTCTCATCTCCGATCGATCAACACCATATCAAGGTGACTCTAATATCTCAGGTGGTCTATGTTCTTCAGTTGGTGGGGAAGACCGGTGGAGAAGCGGGGTATCAAATGAGATTAAGCAATGGAGCGAAAGAGTGAGGAATACTCAATAGTGTATAATGACAGTTGATTGCATTTTTGCCTAGGAGTGAAGAGTTATATATTAGTGTAAACGGTATGGGCTAAACGTTTTGTTTACACACATTGAAACGTGAACTTTTTCCCCGAAATATTGGTAAACAAACCTGGCTGCCTGACGCTTCATATCCCAATGGCATAGAACACAGGCCTGGCAGTGTGAAACTAATCATCTCCTTTACTCGTTTGGTTTAAAATGGAATTGCGAGTTTGACATCGCAGGCACTGTTGCATAGGTGTAAAGGAGACAACTTCAGTATGCCAGACCTAATTTTTATTAATATGGTTCGTATTAATATGCGTTTAAACATGGCTGAAATTCTCATATACACTATTGAGACCACCTGAGATATTAGAGTCACCTTGCCACTTATGGGGATTTCCTGCAATTGTTTCGGATGTTGAGACCAAAATAGGCGTCCCGAACGTTCGGTATCTTACGTGCTTGTACGGCCAAGGCGAAATTCAGTAACTTACTTCTTTACCATTGAAATTGATAATGCAGAGTTCTTATAGTAAGCGCTGATAAATATCAGCGCCGTCATTGGACAATGAAAAAATGGCCATATCATTGTCACGAGAAGAAACGATCTATCATGAGCTTTCTTGCCATCCTTCAACCATCATGCAGTCATGAGATTTTTTCTCAAAGGATTTTGACTCCTTAATTTCTAACGAAAAGGCGAACACTAGATTACTGAAACACAGTTAATTCACTAAAAATTCTCATTTATTAATCGGATAAACACCAAATTTTCAGGGCAGTTTTATACATTTATTAAGCTCAATTTACAAACGTTGGATCAATTATTGGAGGTTGTTTGGTTACATTCTCGAAACATTCGCTTCACACCATCCATACACCGAGGCAAATTTCCGTATACCCTTTATGTGTGAAACTACATAAATTTTTGCAATTTGACTCGACAAATAAAAAATATGTGTGAACAACATACAACTTATGCAATTTTCCACATATAAAAGCTATGTTGGAAACGAAATAAAATAAATCTGCTCTGACAAATAACAGTAATGTGAGAGGTTTATATTTTTTAATCCAATGTGCTATAAAGTTTATGTGTCTGATTCTAATGAAATTCTTCCCCTTCCCCTTCCCGTATGGCCTGTTCCTGTACGTCCTTTCCCGTAAATCCTCTTCCGGTACGTCCTCTTCCGGTACGTCCTCTTCCGGTACGTCCTCTTCCGGTACGTCCTCTTTCGGTACGTCCTCTTCCTGTGGTAATTTTTTTCACTGAAAACAATGGATAATAATTATTGCATAATTGATGTATATAAAACAAAGAAATACCTTCAAAAATTCCCCGGAGTTCTGCTGGAAGATCGAAAAAAATTCTTCTGTCGCCATCTTGACTCCGTGCACTCAAACATTAAAAGTATGTGTGGAAATCACATAATTATTAGCTATAAGATGCGAACTATAAATGTTATGGGAGCTCACACATAACTTATATTTGTGGCGCCTATACGTGTTATGGGTCACCTTATAAAAGGTAAAGGAAGAATTATAATTTTTATGTTTATGCAAATAAAAATAATGTGTGGAATATCTTATAAAAAATATGTGCTCTTACCAAATAAATTTTAAGTTTAAAATTTTATTAGTGTAAGAGTTTGTTCAATCGTACCCGGTACCATTGTCTCATTTTTCATCCACTTACCACGCGTGTCATGTACATCCTTTACTTTCTCCTTGGACAATTTCAAATATATTCAGTCTACAATGTCCGGCACTTGAAGAGCTACATTGAAACAAACAGATAAGTTGATCAAAACAAAAACATTTCATTTCAAATTCATTCAACTTCACTTGAAAACAAATCACGTTTTAAAAATTCAATGGTGAGGTTCAACTTGTTCGACCTTGAGTTTTACCTTTTCACCGCAGACGAACAAGGAACACATTGCACAAAGCCCGAAGGTGCTCTTGTTGTATTTTATTCCAGGTTCCAGGTTCTGGATTTCCACTCCTTCATATTTTAGAGCAGACTTTGATCTCCAACATACTCCAGACAGTGAAGTCCATAGGGTGTCCGGCGAACTCGCCGGCCACTCCGAGCCCGAAATGAACCCTGGAAAATGTTCCGCAATCCAGAGTTGGGTTTTCTTCGCTTTGTGAGCCGGTGCCGAGTCCTGTTGGAAAATCCAATCCCTGGAACCGAAATGACGACGTGCCCTGGTTTTTGTTCCTGGTTCGATGACGTTCTGTAGAACTAGTTCCCGATATGTACACTGATAGGCAAAATAAAGTGCCCACCTCTTCGTTTTTTCAATTTCTCTCATTTACTTGGTTCAAATTAAAGTAAACACACTGTATTTTTTTTTATTATATTATTTTTTATGTTCTTTTTAAGTTTCACTTATGGAATGCTAAAAAAAAGGAGTTTACTTAAAGAAAAAAAAATCAATTTGTGTTGAAAAAAAACAGTGACAAATTAAAGTGCCCACTTCAAAAATCGATATGTTTTCGATAAGTTTCCATTGGAAGACCCCTCGATTGTTTATGTTTTGATATTTTGACATGTTTTGAAGCAAACGGCTCAACCTGGTGCATTTGTATACGTGATCGCATTTGATTCAATTGAAAAAAATGGAGAACGCAGTGCTTTCGAAAGTAATTCCCTTGTGTATCCGAAAATTGGTCGTTCGTGATGTGCAAAACGGTGAATCGCACCGGGCTGTCGCTAAGAAGTACAGTATCAGTAAGGCAGCGGTTGGCAAAATTCTTCTGAAGCTTATAAGTTTGGATCAGTGGTGGATCGCCCTGGCAGAGGCAGGAAGCGGAAAATGGATGCGAGAACGGACACCAAGATCATGCGCGAAGTCAAGAAGAACCCGAAGGTAACTGTCCGCGAGATCCAGGAAACCCTTCAGTTATCAGTTTCCGGTCGAACTGTTCGTCGCCGTCTCGTAGCACATGGGTTGAATAGCAAACATGCCCTTCGCTTTGTTTACCCGTTCTTGTTTCTGCCTTACCGAAAGGTCTTGAACCTTCTGGATCTTGTAGAGCTTGATCTGAAGTTTATTATACAGGATCCGACAGAGACATCGATCCGACACGTTGAGATCATCCGCAGTGGCACTACGTCGAGGATTTTTCGGAAGGCGTAAATTTCACTATTGATGGTGCGTATATTGATGAAAATTTCACTTCGTTTTCCACAGGTGCATATAGCCTGCCAAATGAGGCATTTCGATGTGAATTTCGACATTTTCTGCTTTTTGAAATGATCATCCACTTTGAATTTTTCATTTCTAATGAAAAATTTCTGTCCTGGCATTATCGGAGGTCAGATTTGATGTATGTTTTGTCATCCATCACACAGCAACTGTATCTGACCAACAACTCTGTGTAGAGCTTCTTAGCCCGGGCTTGGAAACAGTTTTCTGCTATTCATCGTGGTTTGGGAAGTTTTGAACCTTGTTTTCATGTAATCCAGCTCGCTAGTTGTCCTTCGGGACGTAAATTTGCGAAACGCTGACCATATTAGCAACATTACGGGTTGAAATGTTGGGCTTTCAGGTGAAAGTACCCTTAACCTTTGCCCCTGTCTTCCTACATGCTGCTCTCGGTTTGCTTCCTGCTCCGCGCTTGTAATCTAAAGTCAACCGATCGATGAACCATTTTAGTACTCTTGAGATGGTTGATTAGGTCAGCTCCAGATTTTCTTTATGAGCGTACAACATTTTTTCACACGTCTCCACTTGGCTCACATGCAGCTTAGCTACAACAAACCACACAACTACGCAATTCACAGGATGAAAATATACTTCAGCTGTATACTTCAAAGGGAAACTGTGCAAAATTTGGTTAATTTCTGTTCAGTGTGAAAAAAGTTACGGCCAGTTGTAAGTGTTGCAATAATTTCCTGTTTACTCATTAGTACATATGAGATAAACCAAGCAATCATATGTAATCGGTAGAGTATCGGTATCAACAAATTTGCTTGTAATTGCGATGACCAAAACGCAGTCTCGTTCTATGATGACAAAAAAAATCGATTACATTTCGAAGAAATCTCAATAATCGTTTCCTCACCGGATTAGATAATCAGGTGTATTTCGGTAAATGTCGTATGAGATTTTTCTGCGAAAATGACATTTGACAGCCCTGTTCATATTTTTTATCAAGCTTAGCTTAGCTTGGTTTGAGTGATGGTTTTTATTCCGCAAAAAATCATGCTTGATGAGCTACAAGAGATTCATTTCCAATGGCAACTAATGGACTAATTGACTAATCACTAACAATGGCAACTAATTAACGCAGCTTGTTCAAATGTTGACAGGAGCAAACTGACAGTTTCCAGCTGTCAGGAGCAGTGTTGCTCTTTTAGTTAAGAGGCGGAATATTCAAAATGCCACGCACTCATTAACCCGCCCTCGTAAATTTCGATGAAATGAATTCATTCGAACAAGGTTAAATTTTCCACAGCACCTCTGTCACAATTGTCCATGTATCTTGACTCAATCTACACGCAAAGGAGTAGCACATAGCAACAAAGTATGCATTAATAAACAAATCCCTCACTTTATTGCGGCCCATATAAAGCCATATGTTTTCACGTAATCGACCGTTCCTGGCTTTCAGCAGCTTGGAAGGTAAAAACCTCAATCAAAATAGACTGGCAATTTCAAATGTACAAGCATAACCCTACCGTAAATTTGCCAAAGCTTCGCTCTCGGCAGAAGTAAGTTGCAATAAAGCCGGCAACCGAGAACAAACCCATGAAACCATGGTTTTATGTCCGTAGCACAAGTTGGTTGTAATACGAGAATTTAAATTAAAAGCCTTCCTTTAATATCTTTAATCCCGGCCAGGCCTCACGGGCTTGGCTGCGAAAGAGTGGTCATATGGCAGATATGTAAACGCAATTTAGCAACGACGGAATGTTCTTTACTGTGAAGCTTCTGTCCTGCCGTGTTGTTTTAGTCAGGGGATTATGTAGCCGAGCTGGTTTTGGAGACACTGGTAGCATCGTATCGATTGAGTTTCACGAAGATAACTGTTTGTATGAAGCTTTTACGGGTCATAACACTGGGTTTAACGGCTAGTCATTCATTTCTGAGGGGCCTTTAAGAACCATACAACTCCTACGACCTTGCTTTAAAATTCGTGTTTAACTTGTTTTCAAAAATGAAACGTTACAAAATACGCATCATTGCATTGAATCTAACATGAAGTTTGAAGATTTTTTTTTAATTAAATTAAATTATTGAATACCAACTTTGAAATTCATGAAATACGTTACAGTTTAATGCAATCACATGAAATCGAGTTAAACGAAAAGTTGCTGTCAAATGCCATACGCCGGGCCTGATGGTGCGTTTTTGATAGACATGTAGTTAAGACGAGAGTTAACAATTGCATGGTTCATGGTTCAACTTCAGTGTGCTTTCTTGTTTTTATTTGTTCATATAAAATGTGTCGATAACAAATACGTTACTCTCAAGTTTTCATACTTTTCAATTTTGCATAGGCTACTTTTTTAAGCTCCTAAATTTCAACATCTACCCACATCTTTCGATTATGAATCTTACAGCAATTTCCATATCACTGAATGGGTGTTTTATTCAAAAATACACTGGATGGAATTGTCCGGGCATTTTCCATGATTATTTTTTCGAGGATACTCTCTTTCTAAGATTGCATTTTCCCGTTGTCATCTGGTGCAGACCAGGGGTGCACGTGTGTCTCCCTTTTGAACAGTGCCAACTGGTGCTGCTGATGTTGGAATGTTTAACGTTATCGGCGTCCTAGCTAGCTAGCTAGCTATGGCGTGCAGGCATCCTCTTGGTTTTTCCAACAGCACTCTAACTGTGGTCACAGGAATACATGACTGGGACAACAGCAACAATTCCATGACGGCCTACGTATACGTTTGGCTGAAAGCTTTCTATGTTGAACGATAGGGGGCTCCTATTGGGTATAGGGAGTGCAGAGCGATACATGTATACGAGTGCCCTGGGAAATGAGATTAGGATAAACCGCACCACAAAATTCGAAGCAGACGCAAATGTACATCTGAAGAAAAAATCACTAGCTTTTGGACGCTTCCCCGCCAACGAACGCACAAATGCTGTGGGCAAGCACGGCCACGTAGGGCCTTACCTGGAGGGGATGATCCAGCTTTCTGCCTCGTGCGGGAATAGCACGTTTGAGAGTGCTCATTGCCATAATGGCAGTTCGTTTGGTATGGATACAAGAGTGTTTGCGGGCACCGAACATCCTTAATCCGCTTGGAACATCGATAACGCCAATCATGAGCCAGATAGAGGCTCACACATACTAGAGCGCACAATTTCAAATGAAAAATATCCCCCAAGGTCCAATGACGCACCGAAACATTCTTAAGGCAACATGCTTGTGTGCATTTTATGAATTATGGCCACTTTTATGTTTCAGTGGTTTTCCAATTAGATGACTTTAATTAAGAATATAATGAAAGCAAGTTCAATTTAATGACAATGGAAATGAAGTGAACCTTCGTCTGCGAAAGCAACAGAAAGGTACCATTAAAAAATACTTTTCTGAAAAGAACCATACTGTGGTGTACGGAAAAGAAAATGAAGAACTTGCATAGTCGGGTTAAATTTCCCCTCGCTTTATTTAAAGCCAGCGTGTGGACTTGTTTGTATTATGTGTGTGTATTGAATTTTACACCCTGGTTGGCAGTGGTATTATGGATGACATCTTTTTGAAACAAACCTTGAAGTGACCATTAATCAGATCTAATCCAAGAGCAAGAAATTGATTGCAGATCTACCAACACATTTCAGAATGTCTAGAGAGTCACCCCCATTCCAATGTTACCTTCACATACAATGAGCCTCTCATGCAAACATTACCAATATTATTTGGATAAGGGTAACGTATGCGGAATGAAATTTGGACAACCCTCGCGCCGTTTTAAAAAAAAGTGCAAATCTGCGCAAGACACTGTATTAAACGACATACTCAAGGCAAACATGTTTTCAATATTTAGTTTTGATTTTGACTCGCTAGGATAAACTACGTGAACATAATGGAAGCGAACGAGCAACAACGGCGAAATATTATTTGCGATTTTTAACGTAGGACTACGTTTCTCTTTTCTATACCGGGTGCCATTTCAAAATTTTGAAAAATGATTGCGTTACGCAAAAGTGAAAGATTTTTGAATGCTAATAACTCTCGTTTGACTGAACAGAATGACTTCATTTATACACCATTTGATCCGAAAAACTAACAAATATTTTGCATTAAAATTTCATTTAAGTAATATTAGTATAAGTAGTTCAATTTATCACTTAAAGATGACCTACTTTTGCTCCCATACAAATCTGCACATGGAAATATAGTTTTCCCTCTCCGGGTCCTCAAAAGCGGGTAACAAATTGTCTTCTTTTTATTTCATTTAGTTTTATTCCATGTTAAATACAGCACTAGCCACACCCCTCAGCTGTAAAATTATTTTGCTTTGTTGCCGGTTCCTGATTTTATAGCTGAAGCCTTTCCCCTCTTTTGAATTTTGCTTCGTACTGCATTTTCGTGTCTCTCTTCTTTGGAAGCAATGCTATCAACACCAGTATAAGGCAACCGATTTGAACCACAATGATTTCATTTGGATATTCAAGTTCGATTGATCGACGGTTGTGTTTTTCGCTCTCTCGTTACGGAGATTTTTTCTCGGTTTTTCTTTATCTCATCCGTTTTCTTGCGATTGCGCGTTTGGCTCGTAAATTTTCACCTGCGCTTTCTGATCTACAAACCAGAAGGAAGCGCTGCAAAGTTTTTCAAGTTTCCCCGCTCGACCTATTTCCGGGACCTACGTTTTAGGAAAAGAGAGAACAGTGAAACCAGCTGTTTCCGAGGACCAAGCAGCTACGCGAAAGAGTCGCTTGAAAAAGTGTCGCAAGCTATAATGTAATCAGCATTATCATACTTCACCTTGGATGGCAATAGTGGCAAGATCATCATTATTATGATGCAAAGGAGGGCATAAGTGATCAGGTGAAGTATATAGAGCAAACAAAGTTCCCGAAAATGGTCCCAATGTGGCTTGCTATCAGTCCGCTTGGAATGTCGGCGCCGATATTTTTCGAGTCGGGCTTAGCTGTGAATTCCGATCGGTATATCGGCTTGCCAAAAGCGGTTGATTTTATGCCAAGGCTTGATCCACTAAGTATTTGGCCACTTCTTTTTAATTACTGCCGCGCCACTAAGGACTGTATCGAAAATAAGTTATCCACATATTTTTCTTTCAAATTATATAAAAAATGATGTTTTATTCAAACAGATGAATGATTCTTTATTGTACGAAATTGAATTGAACATTGTGAAGACCGGATGAAATTAATATTGACGAATTTCATGCCAACTCGTCTTCGAGATTGGCAGCACCCTCTCAGAATCCAATGAAACCTTGTGGGTGTGAAGACTATGTCTTTTCAAGCAACTTTGCATACTTTCCTTTTTCAAAATTTATCTAGACTGCCACTTGAAAAGGGCTTAAGTTTTTTGATGTTTTTTTTTTTAAATCAACATAACTCTAAAAGGACAAGACTTACAAAAAAGTAATGTATGGGTGACTTTTAGAAAATCGTCTGAACTTTTATGAAAAACAAATATAAGAATTCTAAAATCGATTCTTACACGCTAAAAAAAAATATTTGAAAATTTAGAGCCAATTTGCAAAAAGTGGCTTTCTTAGAATTGGACGAAAGTTTTTTTTGAATATAGGCAATATAATTGTCTAAAAGTTCGCCATATATTGCAAGATGGGAAATTTGAAGGAAAAATAGTTTTTCTAACAACAACTTTTTCATGTCCTATTTTTACCGTGTATCACGCAAACTCGTCTAGATATGGTATTCAACACCCCTGTAGAGTCCAATAAAATTTAGCAGTCATAAAATATTGAATGTATTGAACATATTTGCAAAAACAAAAATCATCTAGACTAACATTTGAAAACGGTCAAAAACATTATATTTCCCTTTACATCAGTAAAACAGAACCAAAAGTGTACGTTTAAGTAAAAGGCATTCATAACTGCTAGTTCGGATATTCTTATTTTTAGGGGCGATTAAAATTTGGCCTCGTATATCTTTGGAGGGGGGGGGGGGGGTAGGAAGGTCATGATTTGTTACAGAACGTGTCAAAGGTATGTGATAGAGGGGGCTGATAAATCTAAAAAAATAGCGGACGTCATATTTGATTCGTCTTTAAATGGATATGCATCAAGTTTATCAAATTAGAAAACTGACGTTATATAAATTTTCGAACTTTTACTGTTTATGTCAATGAAAACTCATAGGTTTTCGCTTGGTAAGGATTTTATTTTATTTATTTTTTATATGTACATTTTCACGTATTAGTTATTAACATTGCTTCACATATTAAATTTATAAAGCTTTCTCAGACAAAGTAAATTTCTGATTTTCTGAAATAGGTACAAAACAATGAAATTTCTGGGTACGTAGTATTGCCTTTACGCGGCTATATAGCTCCTCAAGTTCTTCTTACATTTTTGCATACTGTTCAGCTGATATGAAGCAAAAATTCAGTTTTGTAATACTTTTATTTGACTGTTAAACTGCCCAGCCATATAGTTCCCGAGGAATTTTGATTGTGTTTCCATAATCTTGAGCAAGGCATGCTCTCTTTGCCATTCGCTTGAGAGTACCAACAATAGCATCAAATAGACCCATGAGACGTTGCAACGAAGTGCCAGTCTGCTTCCAATCCATACTTGGACTTGAAATTGCACAAGCTGGCAAAGTTCTTTTTGTTCTTATAATGGGCCGCTGCTCCATCTGACATGAAAATATTTTTTTCAGCAATATATTGAATTTTATTTCATGGAATCTAGCAATTTTGATATAAACAACTGAACTGCTATTGAGTCATGGGTCAAAAGTTCAGATATTATGATAATGCTTTTGTTTTCCAATTTATTGCCTTTCTTGTAATATACTTCAAAGTTTTTGTGATAAACAGGATCAACCACCTGATATAAATTTATTATCACTAAAGTTTAAAAAAAAAAATGATTTAAAAATAAGCCCTTTCCAAATGGTAGTCTTGATTTTTAAAACATTCAAAGACCCTTTAAAATCCAAGTTGTCATTACAATTAAATTTAATTGGCTTCTGCGAGGTTTTAGGAACAAATTATATGACGAGTTGGCGCGATACACGGTAAAAATAGGACATGAAACATTTTTGGTTAGAAAAACTTTTTTTCCTTAAAAGTGCCCATCTCGCGATGTATGGTGAGCTTTTAGACAATTATATTGCATTTATTAAAAAAAAATCAATACTAAGCCAGCTATTTTTTGCCAATTGAATTTAAATTTTAAAATATTTTTTTTAACGTGTAAGAATCGATTTAAAAATATTAAAATCGATTTAAAAGTCTCCCATACATGACTTTTTTGTAAGTCTTGTCCTTTTTGAGTTATGTTGACATGAACAATTTGTTGTTAGAAAAACTTTTTTTCCTTAAAAGTGCGCATCTTGAACAGTATGGCGAACTTTTAGACAATTATATTGCCTTTATTAAGAAAAAACTTCGTCCAATTCTAAGAAAGCCATTTTTGCAAATTGACTTTAAAATTTTAAAATATTTTTTTTTTTGCGTGTAAGAATCGATTTTACAATTTTTACGTTTAATTTTCATAAAAGTTCCGACAATTTTCTAAAAGTCACCCATGCATTACTTTTTGTAAGTCTTGTGCTTTTTGAGTTATGTTGATTAAAAAAAAACGATCAAAAAACTTAAGCCCTTTTCACACGGCAGTCCAGATAAATTTTGAAAAAAATAAAGTATGCAAAGTTGCTTGAAAAGACATAGTCTACACACCCACAAAGTTTCATTGGATTCTGAGAGGGTGCTGCCAAACACTGGATGAGTTGACGTGAAATTCGTCTATTATTCTCTCAAAAATTTGCGAATTTTTTTTGACGCCTCAGCCCAAACTTTTTGAACTCCTGCATATTCTCAGCTGATTTATCAGTTTTTTTTAAGACCCTCTTAACAATCGCTCAATATCGTTCGATGGGCCGAAACTGAGGCCACTTTGGAGGATTAATGTCTTTCTCAACGAAATCTGTACCCTTTTGAGAGTTGTTTTGGCATAATGCGCCGACGCTAAATCCGGCCAAACAGTTGTGGGGTACTATGCTTCTGATTTAAAGGCAGCAACCTCTTCTGCAGACACTCAGAACGATAATTGATTGTTTCGGTAGTGTATAAAATGGTAGACTTCATACCGGAGGAACATATTGTTTGCTATACCAGCACATTTCAACCAAACTTCTCCACTTGAATTGAACTGTCTGCATCGCTTACATCCTCCCCTACGAAGGCAGTGTGATATTGTGGACCTGGAAGGGGTTTTGAGTCCTCTTTGACATAGGTCTCGTCGTCCATCAAAATACATGCATCCGATCGCTGCAAAACTCGCGAAAACAATTTCCGAGCCCTTGTTGCTTCACGTTGCTCCTGTTCTGCACTTTGTTTGGCGATTTTCTTCTTCTTGTAGGTCTTCAGGTTGTTCCGTTTCTTGATATGTTGAATCATTCCTACGCTGGTTCCCGCTTTATTGGCCAAATAACGTATCGACATTGATTTGTTCTTCCGAATTAGAGCTATCACATTTTGATCCAGTATAGGGTTGGAAGATCCGGGTTTTCTGCCTCTTCCTGGCAGTTCATCCAAAGAACAGTGTTCTCCAAACTTAGTTATGATGGATTTAACACTCGTTTGATGAATTCCAAAGCACTTCGCCAATTGTCTCATAGTTACACCCTTTTCACGTAGCCATGTGTCCAAAACCATAATTTTCACGTCTTTTTCAATGCGCGACATTTTGAAAACGAAGAATTTAAACCGTGCAAACAAATAAACAAACGAAACATGACAGTCAAACGCACAGCATGCTATGATGAACACATTAAAACCATCACAAATACACACGTGCAACGTGACCAGCGCAACGCAGCCTGCCGTGTTCTATCTGCTTGACAATATCCACCCCTTTATATGCTTGGTGCAACTCGTGACTCATGGACGCCGCCAGATGCTATCTTCTTGTTTGCCGCCGAGTATTGTTCGCAGCACCTTACCTTCAAACACCCCGAATGTTTTCCGATCGACTTTAGCGTTTCATGATCGTACAAAGCGAACGGCAGGACCAGAGTCTTATACAACGTGAATTTTGTCTTCGTCAGCAAACTACGGGACTTCAGCTGGTTCCGTAGAACAATCTATCTACAGCTTCAAGACGCATTTTTACTTCGCGGGTAACATCACTATCGCACGTCACTAGAGTTCGAAGGTACACAAATTCTTCCACTACTTCAAATTTGTCACCACCCAAGACCACTTTGCTACCCACATCACTATCGGCCCCACGTTGGCTACCGGCGATCATGTATTCTCTTGCTGGTATTAGTGAAACCTTCTCGCTCTCCAGTGTAAAAGGCACGAATGCCTTTTCCACGGCTCGACGGTCAATTCCGATGATATCGATGTCGTCCGCAAAACGCATGTGCAATTTCGTGACGATGGTGCCGCTCCTTTGCACGCCAGCTCTCCTAATAGCTCCTTCGAGAGCAATGATGAAAAACAACTAAATTCATGTCACGTTTTCCGCCACACGTGCTAAAGAGAGACAAACAATAGTGTGTGCTTTTGTTCTCCTCTTTGCTCAGTGCGTTTGTTGGTCGTGCTCAGTGTGTTTTCGTTTGTTTACGATGAACGTCACGGAACAGAGTTTTCTCCGGGAGCGCGTCTTTCAATTGCTTGGACTCCGAAATCGGAGGAGGCGAGGCAGTTTTTGACGGAGGACCACAAGAAATCCACTATTTATAACATGATTGCTCGGTTGTACGCTGGAGGGCCAATGGCCGACGGAGCGAAATAAGTGCCGCCATGCGGACAAACTTGAAAGCTGCCGCTAAGAATAAGCTTGGCGCCAGCATCAGGAAGCTGTCCAAGAAGTTCGACACGTCGGAGAGCACGGTGGTCATAATCTTGAAGGCGGAGAACGGGAAACGATGCAAGCGAGCACCCAGGCCGAAGTACACGGAAAAGCTTTACCAAGCTGCAAGAAATCTAGGGGAAGCTGCGGGGAAGCTTCCGGAAAAGCTTCACCATAGTTATGGACGACGAGAAGTACTTTACGTTCTCGAACAGTTCGACCGCTGGGAACATGGGTTTCTAAACCGAAGAGTTGGGCACTACACTCCATAAGGTTAGATATGCCAGAAAAACCAAGTTTGAGCCCAAGATATTGGTGTGGACGGCCATTTCGACCGCTGGCATATCTAACCTTTACGTAGACACGAGTAGAAGTATCGCGGTCAATAAGGAAGTCTACACGAAGAACTGTTAGTCAAAAATGGTTGGTTTTGTAAAAAGCACCATAAGGATGAAGGTATTGCGTTCTGGCTGGACCTTGCTTCGTGCCATTGCGCAAAGGCCACGCTGGATTGGTTGACCGCCCAGAAAAAGTAGTTTGTACGCCAGTTGTGGCCAAGTCGAGTCATATTGGGCCATACTTTCCCAGTCGGTGTACGAAAATGGTTGGAAAGCCACCACAGCTCAACAACTCAAATCCCGTATCATTAGATGTGCCAAAATAGTGGCCCTCAAGATGGTCCAGACCATGATGCCGAGGGTTCCGGGAATCTTAAGGAAGATTAATGATGAAGGGTCACTATCTGTCTAATCGTTTCACACCTCAAACGCCCATTGTATGGACTTGTAAAAATGCAATAAAGAATGGAGTTTGAAAAAAAAATAACTTTTTTACCAAACGTGTTTACATTTACTCCCGCTACTTATGACTCACCGGTTACTTTCAACCTGCTAACATGTCATGTGTAAGAATTACTTAATTATGTCTTGAAATCTTCTCGACATGAAACAAAAACATGAAATGAATTTTCATTCCTTCTTTCAATCATGCAGGTAGCAGCTTTTGCTTGTTTCTAAACTTTAAATCTGCATTAGCTCAAAACTTTCAGGTATACCTTGTGAAAGATTTAATTTAGTATTTCATGAAAACTCTTTTGACATGAAAACAATGAACTTTAATGTTCTTTTTAATTTAAAATCCGTTCATCTGCTAACGGTTGAAGTTAGAACTTAGTGTTTGGGAAAATGTTTGGGATTTAAAGCAATGACCTATTTTGGTAGATTCATCCTTTCTTTTTATCATGAGCAGTTCTTTTTAATACAAAAACTCGCATTATGAGAATATAACTTGATATTTTTGGAACATGAAACAATCGAACCTCCATGGAAGATTTATCTTTCTTTGAATCATGAGCAATTATTTCGAAATTCAAATTTTTCAATTTTCTAACAAGACAACACGTGAATCCTCAACTAAGGTTTTCTCGTAATTTTTTAAATGAAAAATCAATGAACTGTACTTGAATGATTTTTTTTTTCAATCATAAACAGTTCTTTATCAAAATTTTAAATCCACTAACATGGCTCCTTGAGCTTTTTTTTCCATTTTTGAAATTAGGACAGAAAGCAATTCCACGCTAACAGAAACAAATAAATGAAATTATCAGTCACTCAGTCAGCAATACACTAAGCTAATTCGGCCTAATGGCATTCGGCTTAATGGCCCATCACCTTTTAAAGACATTGAACGTGTTTAAATTATCATAAAGGGTAACGGTAGATCCTCCATTCGGCCTATGTACCAAATAGGGAAGATGTACCTATATTAATCTCATCACTTTGCAATTCATCCTACTTGAAATAAAACGATATACACGTGATAGGATTAGTTAGTAATGTTTGTTGTAGTTATTTAACGTAGGCAAACATTATTAGAAAACGAAACCGATACTTCAACTGCCCAATTGTTTGATTCATCGTAAGATGAATATAGGAACAATGAGATTAATATGGGGGCAGTTTCCCTATGTCATTATTTCACCGATAAGCAACAAAATCACGTTGCTACCGAGATGACCGATTGATTCCGAAGCAATTGAGACATTTTTAATCAATTTATAGTTGTTCACTTCCGCGTAATGTTCAATTTGCTTAACTTTTAAGACAGCTATGACTTGTTTCCACGATCTTCCAATGATCTAAATTGGGCTAAAATGAACCGATAAACCGAGTAATGCAGCCTAGATTCCCAGAAAATGGTCACACGTTATAAACTAACTGATAAAATAGATAAAATAACTATGATTTAACAAGATAACCGTAGACCCAATGTTCGGACATATTTATTTTTACTCTATCTATCTCAACTATGGCCTGATGTATTAGTAAAGTAGTTCCAATGTTGTTGGTCAAATTTTCAATGGAAATGTTTAAGTTTGCGGTTGTATATTTTTCAAATGGCTCATCTGAACACAAACCAAAGGAACAAAATCAGTTTAGAGTAAATAATAATAAGGTTTTCATTATTGAATGACCGATAAATCATATGTGAAAATCACTTGAGTGTATCAAAGCAGTTTAATTATAGTTTGTTTTGTGGAATTTTGTGTTGGGTAGAGTGAATTCAGCTAGAAATTCATTAGTAAAAAAAAACTCAGAAAAACCCGTACGAAGGCTGCATTGATTAACAGGCATCTGTTCATATTGTTAATCTAATAATCTACATTACTCTGCCCACTCTACCGTTCTATTGAAATGCTTAACATTTGAATGGCATATTTTCATATTCCTCGCTATTGATTTGTTAATGTGACGGCACAAATTAGTCATATTATTTTAAACGTCCTGCAGTGTATCCGTTTTCTGCAGCCCTCGTAGTATGGCCACTACAGATATTCACGTGCGGCTATATACAAACACGGCTTCTCACCTTTTTTAATCGTAGGTCAGAGCAGCACAACAACAGCATAAAAAAAAGAGATCAAAAACGGAAAACACTCTCGAGTAACCTTGCGTTTAAATAATTATCTGCATTGCATCACATAGAAAGGAAAACTTTTCCATTAGCCTCGTTCTCTCACTCCGGACAGACCACTCCAGTGGAGTCCTTTACTTTACTCCCAACAAAAACATAACGCCATGCTCTCGGCTTTTCTTGTGAAGCGCTCTCGGCCTGTCTTCCTCTCAATCGGGCCATATCACCCACCTCCCTCCCTCGATTCCGACCACGCCGTCTACCACCCACTACGTCACACCAACAGTGCCGCACGAGAAAGGGAGGCCGGGCTCCTCATCACGATCCTTATCCCCCAGTGCGAATACCACGTTGTGTACATGTAAAAGTAAGGCCATGATACGGAAAACTCCCTAAAGCAATAAACGATGTTTCGTGCGACGATTTCACACAACATTTAAGTATGTAAATATAATCAATCTGAAGGCAACGTGAAAACAGAGAGCACCTGATGGGAAAGCTTTTTCCCACGATCTGTGTGGGTAGAGGCACGGACGGACGGTCGCACGTAGAAAATGCGTGCAGTGTCGTCGACGATGTTGACTTGTACGAACCGCTTCTGCTAACAACACGTCGACGAATGGAAACTCAGTATTTCTGTCGTTCTAATAAATCGTTCACTACAGTGCCACCTGACATTTTTTTTCTTCTACGCCACCCAACAACATCAACGAGTTGGTGTGTACGATTCCAAAATAATTGCTGCGGTAGCAAAGCGGCGACAACGATGACGATGGATGATTTGATAAATCCGATTGGAAGAGCTATAATGAATTGCCATTAAGATTGATTGTTAGGGCTGGATTTTCAACTGTGTGTGAGATAAAGGCAATGCGCATGGTAATGCTAGTTGAGGGTTAGCTTAATGGGCTGCTGACTCACAATTACAGTGGTTGAATATATCTAGTAAATGTCTGCAAATGGGAACTCTAGATTTGGCGTAGATTTAAATTGATTTTTGTGAATATAAAGAATGGAACGGTCAAAACTCGGTGGACTCAAATATGACGTAGTTTTTTTAATCATGCATTTGAACACCGCTTATTTTGTAGGTGTATGCGTACGGGAAGTTTACTCCAATTTGTTTTCGCCATTTTCTCTTCAGTTGTCAAAATGGCGTCGTAGCAAGATGAGCAGCATATCGAAATTTCGCAAGCGCATAAGCAAAATCCAAATTATTCCCACGCCGACTTGGAAAATCCCTTTATATTGCCAAATCAACCGGGACGAATGTTATAAAAGTGTTCGGAGGACGTCTGGCCAAAGCCGGGATCAGGAAGAAACCGAAACCAGGAAACTGAAGCGACCGGAAGAATAGTGGCCAGCATTTTCAAACGCAATCCCAACCATCCCATTTCCATCAGAGATATCGGAAACAAATTGGGACAGTCCCACACAACAGTGCAAAGAGCAAAGAAACGAGCTGGACTGTCAACATATAAGGTATCAGTGACACCAAATCGAGATGATAAGCAAAACACAACAGCCAAAGGAAGAGCGCGTAAGTTGTACACGCAGTAATGGACGATGAAACATACGTCAAGGGTGATTTCAAGCAGCTCCCAGGTCAAGAGTTTTATACGGCTACCAGAAAAGGAAAGGTTCAAGCTAGTCAGAGCAGCAGCAATCCTATTACTACACCTGGATTCGTTTAGTTTGACAACGTTAGTCAAGTGTAGATTATGTACAATCTGGACAGGTGCACCTTTGATCAAGTTTCATTCGATCAGGGTCCCGGAAAACTCCGGTATGTTCCGTGAAGAAATGCAAAAAATTATAATAATAAAACAGTTCTATTACTACAATTACTTCTTGGATTATTACAACTATTGAGTTGTACCCAACCTCGTACATTACGAAACGTTTGGCTGAAAGAGTGCCAATGGAAGTCATCTATACAGACTTGTCAGCAACCTTCGACAAGCTTAACCACTCGATTGCTATCGCGAAGCTACAAAGGCTTGGAGTTCATGTGAATTTCTTACAAAGGTTCTATCTTATTTCTCAGCCAAGTCATTTAGAATCGTTTATCTTTTTGAAACGCTTTAAGGACGTGATTTTCCACGTATTTCGTATGCCCATGATCTCAAGCCATTTTTGTGAATCCAGTCAATCAACGATTGTTATCTCCTACAACAACAGCTACAGACCTTTGCTCAATTGTGGAACCTCCATCTAATGGTTGTTAATCCGGACAGATGCGAGATGATTACTTTTTCTCGTATAAAAGATCCGATCTTCCTCGGCACAAGCCGGAAAACACGACAATCAAACGATCAACTTCCCAAGTAGCACACTACGATCATAATCAGTTGCAGCAACTTGATTATGACTTAAATAAGTCACATTTATGTTATCTCAACCAAATGGCAACAAGTGTGCTACTAGCAACAATCGATGTGCAACTAGCGATTTGAAATTGGTTCACTGTTGTAAAACCCCTAGTTCCGAAGTACACCTTGCAGCCAGCACCTTGCCATGCACTCTGGCGCTTTTCAGTACCTTTTGGTACAAGTATCTTTGTTTTTCTTTTGATTCGCTATGTTATTTTGACAGAATATTTGAGAGTGTATTGGTGTCAGTTATTGTCTTAGGAGCGAATCATTAAGCTTGGGACCGCGGCCGCCTGTGTATTTCTTCCTCCAGACAAAAAAAATATTTTTTTTTTTTTACCACCCCCCCCCCCCCATTCTAGCGACCACAGTTTAATTATTTTCGGTTTCCCGTTTTCTTACATAGTAAGGTTTCCAAAGCTCTTGGCTTTATACAGGGTCCGGCAATTGAAGTGCTACATTACTTCAACAGTCATTATTACGTTGCACACGAAACAGTATTGGACGACCCCTCGTTGCTTTGTTTACATTGTGTCTTGGCTGTCAGTGGATGTATGTATTACTTTTGTAATCGAGTGCTATCCGGAAAATTTGATCTCGAACAGAAACGTAGTACTGTGGTTGCCATGTTCCGAACTGGAAAACGACAGAAAGGCATAGCGGAGTCGTTTTTTTTTTTTTTTATGTTTTTTTTAGAATACACAACAAAAAAAAACCCCCAAAAACCAAAAAAACGATATGGTGGGGGACGTCAAGCTACTGTGGTGACACCTGCCATGATGAAGATCTTCAAGGGGCGCCTTAAGAGAAATCCTCGACGTTGTGCCACTAAATTGATGGAGGATTTCAACGTATTTATAGGATCGAATTCTCCGTTGGATCCTGAAAGGTTCAAGACCTTTCGGTGAGGCAGAAATAAGAACGGGTAAAAATAGCGAAGACCTTTCGGTGAGGCAGAAACAAGAACGGATAAAAATAGCGAAGACGCTGCTGAATAGGGCCGTGGTAGGAAGCTTGGAGAATATCGTGTTTACCGACGAGAAACTCTTCTCCGTACAGCAGTTCGTGAATAAGCAGAACGACAGAGTTTGGTTGCCAGAAAGATCACAAACCCATGCCGATGTGCTGACGGCCACCAGGTGGCAGAAACCAGCATGGTGATGGTTTGGGCCAAAACCACCCTTGATGGCCGGACTCCGCTGGTTTTTGTCCCTGAAGGAGTGAAGATCAACCAAAATACACATCGGGAACTAGTTTTACAGAACGTCGTCAAACCGTGGGCACGTTGAAAGTTCGGTTCCAGGGTTTGGAGTTTCCAACAGGACTCGGCGCCGGTTCACAAAGCGAAGAAACCCCAACTCTGGATTGCGGAATATTTTCCAGGGTTCATTTCGAGACTTCGCTGTTTGGAGTATGTTGGAGGCCAAAGTCTGCTCTAAAAAACATGAAAGTGTGGAAGTCCTGAAGCAACATCTGGTGGCAGCCTGGGATAAAAAAAAATACAACAAGAGCACCGGCGAGCCTCGTACGACGTGTTCCTCGACCGTCTGCGGAGGGTGAACAAGTTGAACTTGACCAGTGAATTTTCAAAAAGTGATTTGTTTTCAAGTGAAGCCGAATGAATTCGAATTAAAATGTTTTTGTTTTGATCATTTGCTGGACCCTGTATTGCGGATGGGCAAAGACCTCTCCGATATTTATTACTAGAAGTTTTTGTATTGCTCAACCTACACCAATGGCGCCGAAAGAGTCACATTAAATCAACGATCGACCACGGGCATTGAGCAATAGTGTGATGTTAAGATGCCATTTCGCCGAACAAATAACAGCGTGGAATGCAGCAGGTATTTAATAGAGGCTCAACAAGATTTGAAACTTCGCTGACACTTCGTACTTTTCCGGGCTTTGAATTTAGTTTAGGCTTAAAGTTTGTGTCTTAAGTTTATGATACCACCATTGGAACCTTAGAACTTCAGTCTGTTAGTATTGATTTAAAATAACTAAAATAAATTGAAGGACCTAAAGAAGAACACCATTATACCTATGGTTACAATAGTTGAATTGTATCAGCAAAGTGTTTAATGAATGGCCAGAAATGCACTTGCTCCGCACGGAACTCGACAACTCGACAATCTTTCACCTCACGAGCCTCTTGATCTCTCGAAAGAGAGACAGATCGACAAAGTTTTCAGGCCGTTCTTCAACAGACTGTACGGGAGATTCTAGCCCATACCACCATCTTCAAAGATCTTGGCGTGATACGCCATCTGCAGGATTTTTCTCCACAGGCGCCAGCAATCGTTGATACTTAAGTTATGGCTTTTTCTGTTCGAAGAGGAACACCTTACAGATATTGGATGGGGATTACATCCAATGAATAACAATGCTGGAGTCGGACTATGTGTATCGAAAATAAGCTATCCACAATCTTTCTTTCAAATTATTCAAAAAATTGATCCTTTATTGTACGAGGTTAAACTTGAACATAATGAAGACCGGATGAAATTTAAGTTATTCCTTCACGAATTTTCGAACTTTGGATCGAATGCTCTTCATCAAGTTCCGGACAAGTGTTGCATCGCATTATTTGGACGCTTGAGCCCAAATTGGTTTGAACTCCTGCATGTTCCCAGCTGCCTTACCAGTCTTTTTGAAGACCCTCTTCACGATTGCCCAGTAACGTTCCATGGGTCGAAGCTGAGGGCAATTTGGTGGATTGATATTTTTCTCAACGAAATCTATACCCTTTTCCGCAAGCCAATTGAGAGTGGTTTTGGCATAGTGAGCCGACGCTAAATCCGGCCAAAACAGTGGAGGTGTACTATGCTTCTTATATAAAGGCAACAATCTCGTCTGGAGACACTCAGATCGATAGATTCCCGCATTTATAGTTCCGATAGTGTAAAAAATGGTTGACTTCAAACCACAGGAACATATTGCTTGCCATACCAGTACCTTTCGACCACTTGAATCGACCTGTCCGCATCGCTCACATTCTCCCCAACAACGGCAGTAAAGTATTGTGGACCTGGAAGGGTTTTTGAGTCCTCCTTTACATAGGTCTCATCGTCCATCAAAACGCATGCATCCGGACGCTGCAAAAGACGCGAATACAATTTCCGGGCCCTTGTTGCTGCTCGCTTCTTCTGTTCTGCACTTTGTTTCGAGATTTTCTGCTTCTTGTAGGTCTTCAGGTGGTTTCGCCTCTTGATACGCTGGATCATTCCGACACTCGTTCCTGCTTTTTTGGCCAAATCACGTATTGACATTGATTTGTTCTTCATGATTAGAGATACCACTTTCTGCTCCAGTTTCGGGTTGGAAGAACCGGGTTTTCTGCCTCTTCCTGGTAGCTCATCCAAAGAATAGTGTTCCCCAAACTTATTAATGATGGTTTTAACACTCGCATGATGAATTCCAAACCGCTTCGCCAATTTTCGCATAGTAATACCCTTCTCACTTAGCCATGTGTCCAGAACCTTAATTTTCACTTCCTTTTCAATACGCGACATTTTGAAAACGCAGAATTTGAACCGCACAAACAAGTAAACAAAAGAAAGCTGACAGTCAAACGCACAGCAAGCAGTGTTCAGAGCATAAAAAACCATCACAAATACATGCGTACAACGCAAATGTATGTGGATAGCTTATATTCGATACACCCCTTAATAGTAGTGGTGATGGTGATTTTCAATATTTTCCTCAATCTCATAAATGACCTAGTAGTCTCCAGCAACTTTTGTAATATCCGATACGCGGAATATTCTCTTTGAGTGGGGCATTAAATCGACCCCTTAATATGATTTATTATATTAACGACAGCTTTAGATTGCCACAAGTCTCCCAATTGTATTTATTTTACTTAATGTTTTAGTCATTATTAGGCAGCTTCCTTGTTCATAATCAGAATTAATAAGTTCATAATTTTGCTTGCAAAAGAGCAGATTTGATGATGTGTTAGGATCCATTGATAACGGAATGCCACTGATGAACTATGTCTTCAATCCTTCATTCTTGTTTCTATAGAGGATCACTTTCATCTTTCTCTTAACATACTGCCCATATTGCAGCTTCAATCTCTTCATTACAGCTTTAATCTCTTATCACCAAGGGATCATTATCATAAGTTGGTTGTGGTTAATAGCTAAGCATCGCATCTTCGTTTCATCACAGATAAGTCTAGATTATTTACCTGCTAATGTTTTTGTAAGGCATTCCACTCGAACGCAATCTTCAATTGGAAAAACAGTTTTCAAAAATCTGAATTCTATTATCAAAATACAACCTTTGACCAATTTTCAACTGGATGCTTTATCATTAAAAAAAGTCACAGACTTATCGGGAACGTAAATAGTTATGTTCAACAGGTCTTTCGAATGCAGTTTAGAATATAAAAACCTGACAATAAGTACTAGAGATAAAGATAGGAAAATATGGGGTTTGAAAATGACCTTTTTCCGTTGGAGTAGGTTCCAAGCAGTCACAGATGTCCTATTAATGCTTTCTGAAAAAGTGCCTCTCAGTAAAATCCTTCTTGAATGTAACACTTAAAAAAGCGCTCAAACCGAATCTTTTATCATGTCATGCCAATGGTTGTTCAAGCATTGGCTGAATCAAAAATGAAGTAAGGTCCAGAGAAATAACAAATAATTAATCACTGAATGTTCGGTACCCTTTTCCAAAGAAAATGTGCTCTTAACAAAGTTGCCATATATTACTCTTTCATAACCCTCAACAGTCCTACCTCTACTGGAAGTCACAGTCAAGGAAAATCAATCTGAATAAATGAAAATTATGACCTCATCATGTTCCATGCCAGTCACAAACAATTTTTGCAACGGTAACATTCTCCGTTTAATGCATTCCGTTTTTATTCCGGTTTGACACGAGTTCCCTACCCAAAATTAGTTATTGATTCCAAAGGCCCGTTTTTCCTATTCGCTTCACTCACGCTATTTGGAATCACATTCCGATATTATTTTGCCGCTTCGCATCGGCCTACACAGGGCATGATTTCCATGTGCACCGTCATGTTCTCTGCAACGAAATTGAAATGGCCCCAAATGGATGCAATGTTTGTGAGGCGAATGAAAAAAAATCCATTGAACTTCGCTCTAAACATTTCCAGCTTTCATGACTCAAGGTTGCACTCGACTCCCAAATAAGAACCATTGCTTGACGTGGAGCGGAAATCTAAGCTGCCACATTTTAGCCAACTACCTACGTAGGACGTGTTGTTCCCGAGCGAGATATGAGGATGATGTGACAAACGTGGAGATACACCGACGACGACAACAACAACAGTCACAACAAAAGCCATAAGCTTTCGCCAGAAGATGAATAAAAAATGGCCCATTTCCATTAATTTGGGAATTCATTTCAAGATTGAAACCACGCAAATGGTATCTTCCCGAAAACGATTATACGTACAAATTTTCCGCATGGAAAAATCACCGTTTTAGCAGAATTCAACGATTTTTGCCAACTCTTTTGTTTGGGTAGTTATTCCTAAGAATAATGAGAACTTTTCGCCCTCGACGATTGCTATGATGTGTGGGTGGAAAACTACACGATAAAGCGCTTTGGAGAGATACAGGATAATATTAGAAGGAATTTAATCTCGTTGTTAAAAATAGATTACTTGGACCAACAGTTATAATGCAGTGTGTCTATTTTTGGAAATGAATCGGAGGAACTGTTTTGAAGAGGATCGATATGAAGTGTCCAAACAGTGAAATAATCAGTTCCATGCGGCTTGTGGCCTTGTTGAACATCCAAAAATAATTGTCGAAGGTTAGTAAAGCCATCATTTCAAGAGTGTAAAAATGGCCATTATGGTTGCTGAGAAATTTAAGATTTAAAAACAAATATCATTGTGACGTAGCAAAAATAACCCTTCATTTGTTACCTCAGAGAATATGAGTCAGCCCTATCTATAAAAACTAGACCTTGAGAAAATGAACGATGAAGTTGTACATAAAAATCAATTAAATCACTTTCACGACGCATTCATTTTTTTTATTACCCATAAAGTGTACCCCATCGAAAACAAAAGACGTAAGAATCATACAGCTTACAGGGTGGCTAACCCTTTTTATAAAACTTAGCATGCTATTGGCTTTATTGACAATCGTGTTGTGGGGATCAAGGAATTTAAGGTCAGATTTCATAATAACTCCCAAATTTCGTATTTGTTTACATCTTCTTACATATTGCAGTCCAAGAGTGCATTTTTTTTTCTTATATATGATATAATGTAGCATTTTTTTACGTTAAGGTCAAGAAGTATTTTGATAAACCAATTTAAGAAAAAGTAAGTCAACCAGCTTCATGTCATCGGCATAAATCAATACTTTTTTGAGACGATTCAACAAAAGAACCTAAATGGAAACCTTTTGGAATCCCAGATTTCACTTTCATTGGGTCAGAAAGGTGTCCCTTAAACCGGACAGTCTGTGTCCTATTTGTCAGATAAGATTCAATCCACTCAAGAAGTTCTGTTTAGAATCTTAGCTTTCTGATCTCTTTTCTGACTTCAAAATTATTCTATTCGAAACTCGCTTCTTTACCGACTGGAAGAATAAGTTTAAAAGCCAAAACAATGGTTTAACGAAAACGGAGGCCAATTATTTTGATAATGTTTGCATTAAAAAAACAGACTTTTTTCGGATGGTGATAAAAAAAAGCCAAGGCAGATAATTGCTTTTGATAAATTTCCCATGGAAGGTAATTATTTAGGCATACTTGCAAAAAAATTCTACGCCCTTGCGAGCAGCCTTCCGGCAGTTAACCGGAACATTCGCCATGGCGGACGAAAACATGCGTGTAGGCATGTTTTTTAGTTCTTTCTTCGTTTTATTTATCAATTCCTCCTCAGTTTTTGCGACAAAATTGTTGGAGTAGATCTTACGCTTCAGGTTGGCCCAGAAATTCTCGATGGGACGCAGCTGGGGGACGTTGGGTGGGTTCGCCGACTTGGGTACCACATCGATATTCAGCCGCTCCATCTCTTTCAACGGCGTCTTTACCCTTGTGGTATTTCTTGATGAACGACGCAACTTCCGGCAGGCATTTCGTACTATAAATTTCCCCGTTCACGGCCAGTCCGGAGCGAAAGAAGAGCGGCTTTGACATCCCCTTCTCGCTGATTGTCAGCCACAGCAGCACCTTCTTGGGGAACTTGGTGTGTGAAATGAACTTCACCTCCGAGCTCACTTCCTCCGTGGGGGAAGTAAAATACGAAGTGCCCTGCCAGTCGTTGCCATCCAGAGTGAGATAGGTCTCGTCGTCCATCACCACCGCCACGTCGCGATTCGCCGGGAAAATTGAGTTGACCATCTTATTCAGCCGCTGCCGCTGCGTCATTGCCTGCAGCTCCGAAACCAGTAGACGTGACTTCCGCTTCCTGACATGTATGTCCATGTTCGCCAGGTACTTTTTCACTGTTTGGCCGGTTGAACCGACCTCCCGGCCAGGCGCACGCATCGACACTTTTCCCTCGGTCTTCCTCTTCAGCATCCTTTGGAGCTTCTTGTCACTCAGGGTCGTCGGCCGTCCGGAACCGGGCTTTCTTTCGAAGTTCTGATTGTTGTCTAATAGTGCCAAGATGTTATAGATGCCGAAAC
The DNA here is from genome assembly GCA_024533555.2 of Aedes koreicus. NCBI lineage: Eukaryota > Metazoa > Arthropoda > Insecta > Diptera > Culicidae > Aedes > Aedes koreicus. Next base: position 21,083 of record JAHHFK020004887.1, on the reverse strand, counting down.
GGGCATATCCGGCGTCCACAAAGGGCCGCACGATGTCCGTTTTCGGCGCGGCGGGGTGTCCGTTCTTTGAACGCGCACACTTCTGAACGGAGTTGCTTCACTGTTTTTGCCACCACGGTTAGAGTTTGACTGATAGAGCTGTCAAATTTTGTCTACTCATGGGTTACTATGATTGATGCTGCATGGGTAGTTTTCGTCAGTGCGGGTGAAGGTAAATCTATGAAAAATCGGCATATTTTGTTCATTTTTTTTAAATGCAAACGTTAATAAAGGGGATAATTCCATCTGGTCCAGGTCTTTTCGAGGCATCTAGCCCTTGAATAATCATGGAGTTTTCTTCTACAGTTATTTTTTTTACTGAAACGTTATTTATTTGTTCATTTAATTGCGACAGGAAATCATAGTCCGTCATTTCGTCGCTATTCCTCGTTGCCAGCGAGATGGAAAGTTATATGACTTAATTTTATCATTTTTCCCACCGCAAAGTCAACCTATCTTTTGGAACATCTGCAAGCCTCGCTGCATATATTCTATGATTCTGTCGAACTTGAGTATCTTGCAACAGAAACGTGTTTTCACCGGAAAAGAGAATGCCACAATTAGCGAGCAGGTGCAGCAACTCCTTACTTCGAATCACTCGAGCCTTCTTTTCTGTTTTTAAAACGCTCTGATATTCTGGTGATAATGTTCTGGATCGACATATAAAAATATTCAGATCCTTAGCCATCGCTCGTTCTGATTGTGTTTCATTACGGCGAATTCGTTCCCTTACGCGTTTCATCATCATTTTGATTCTAACCGTTGGATGAGGTCCATGCCTTTGGTTGATTTTGTACGTAACCGTCTCGTTGTATTTTTTCATGGTTCGGAAGATAATTCTCTCGTTCACACCGTCTCCAAGATCTCACACGGTCTTAATTTCTTTAAATAAAAATCTACTACCAGCTCTCGTTTCGCATTCATGTTTATAGCGTAACCATAACCAACAATATTCCAAAACAAATCACATCCGTCAATCTCAGATGATTATATGTACAATGCAAAATATGCACATATCGGTAAACATACACGCAAAAAAAACCGCAGTAGAAACTACCATTTCGAGGGTTAAATTAAGCGCAAACGCCAACAATTTTCACCAGAATAATTTATTTGGCTCAGGAAGTACTAGCACACCGGTCCCAAGCTCGATCCCAAGCTTAATGATTCGCCCCTAAGACCGTAACTCACACCAATAAACTCTCAAATATTCTGTCAAAATAACACAGCGAATCAAAACAAACACAAAGATACATGTACCAAAAGGTATTGAAAAGCGCAAGAATGCATGGTAAGGTGCAGACGGCAAGGTGTACTTCGAAACTAGGGGTTCTACAACAGTGAACCAATTTCAAATCGCTACTTGCACATTGATTGTTGGTTTTACCATAAACGTAGTAAATTTGGCTGAAATTTCATAATAGTCTTAAAGATAGGCATAGTTGGGTATAATGGTAGTTTTTACTACAAGATTTTTTTCTGTGTACTGTTCAAGAGATACACTGAGACAAACAAACGCTTATACAAAAATGTGGATGTTTGGAAGAGTTTAGATTATGAAAATAATTTCAGCGTTTTCTTCCTATGATAACTCCATAACTTGTGAGTAAATCGTATGAGCGAAATCAATTGAAAATTTTAAAATATGTAAGTGTATGAAACTTTCCCCATGGAATACACTTCAGCAAATTGACGATTTCACATAGAAATATTATTCACGGAATGAAATGATTCAGATCGTTTGAATAAGATGTTCCAGCCAAACTATTTTGATATGTTGTAGCCATCCCACGATTTGAAATATTATTTTCGGCAAAGGGTAAATGAACCCTTCTTTTTGGGGAAATGCTCCTTAAACTTTGGAAACATGCTCCTTAGATGTGTTTGCCCGGTATAATTCAATCGGAGGTATTAACCTTCTGGTTAGCGCTTGTCGGGTGTTTTGAAGGGTCTTCAGTTTCTTCAAGATTGTATAGTTTTGACGGGATTTAAGTTTCTGAATTTTAGAGTCGTCAAAACGAAATTAAGACCCGTCAAAATGAAATTAAGATTCGCCGAAATGAAATTAAGACTCGTCAAAATGAAATTTAAACCTGTCAAAACTACCTCGAAGATTGCGGAGCGAAGCTCCGCTATACAAGCTTGAAGAAACTCAAGACCCTTCAAAACAACCGGCCAGAAGGTAAATACCTCCAATTGCATTATACCGGGCAAACGCATCTAAGGAGCATTTTTCCAAAGTTTAAGGAGCATTTCCCCAAAAAGAAGGGTGCATTTACCCTGCTGCCATTATTTTCATCAATTTCATTTTTATAGCGCATCAATTTTACACCACTGATTAATAGCAAAGTGAGGGGGTGCGGGATGCTACAGACCATGTTGATCATATAATATATATTTTCCATTGTTATTTAATTGATAATTTCAGCACGCCTGGGGATCATCTTTTCATTTCTGAACCATTCACCTTCTGACCATGGAGTAATAGAATAGATATTCCATTTATTTCAGAAATCATTTGAAATGCAACTAGAACAGTTCTATTGGTTTTTTATTTCATTAGGGCGAATCTAACATTGAGATTGAGAAACTCTCTTTGACTACTTTCTCTTTCATTCATATTCCAATCACTTTTACGGTTTTCATTCTACTATTTGTAGAGTATGCTAGCCAGCACTGTTGTGTTTCAATCTGTACTAAAGAATGCCTCGAAAGTTTTATAACGGCGCTGTAATGAATGAAAGAGAGTGAGCCCGGAGAGAATCTCTCAATGTTAGATTCTCCCTAATGAAAAAAAAAACCCGATAGGGTTATTTTTTTTTTTTTTAACATGTCTTATAGAATACTCTGTTGGTTTTCTGGGAACAAAATTCTTTTTCTTGAAATTTTATCTGTGATAAATTGAATGACCTACTCTGCTTTTGATCTATGGACACAATTAACTTACTTTTATTTTCTTTTAACATACTTTTCCTTTCAGTCGGCATTTTGATCAAACAGCAGCTAAACACTAACAAAACGCCTGAAGCGCCAGATAGATGAATCATCTACTTAAAATTATACATATCAGATTTACATCAACCCAATCAACGAAAAGATGCTGGGAAGTCTTAAGTCATAGTTTTATATTGTTATTTTAAGGAGTGTATCGAATATAAGCTATCCACATACATTTGCGTTGTACGCATGTATTTATGATGGTTTTTTATGCTCTGAACACTGCATGCTGTGCGTTTGACTGTCAGCTTTCTTTTGTTTACTTGTTTGTGCGGTTCAAATTCTGCGTTTTCAAAATGTCGCGTATTGAAAAGGAAGTGAAAATTAAGGTTCTGGACACATGGCTAAGTGAGAAGGGTATTACTATGCGAAAATTGGCAAAGCGGTTTGAAATTCATCATGCGAGTGTTAAAACCACTATTCTTTGGATGAGCTACCAGGAAGAGGCAGAAAACCCGGTTCTTCCAACCCGAAACTGGAGCAGAAAGTGGTATCTCTAATCATGAAGAACAAATCAATGTCAATACGTGATTTGGCCAAAAAAGCAGGAACGAGTGTCGGAATGGTCCAGCGTATCAAGAGGTGAAACCACCTGAAGACCTACAAGAAGCAGAAAATCTCGAAACAAAGTGCAGAACAGAAGAAGCGAGCAGCAACAAGGGCCCGGAAATTGTATTCGCGTCTTTTGCAGCGTCCGGATGCATGCGTTTTGATGGACGATGAGACCTATGTAAAGGAGGACTCAAAAACCCTTCCAGGTCCACAATACTTTACTGCCGTCGTTGGGGAGGATGTGAGCGATGCGGACAGGTCGATTCAAGTGGAGAAATTCGGTCGAAAGGTACTGGTATGGCAAGCAATATGTTCCTGTGGTTTGAAGTCAACCATTTTTTACACTACCGGAACTATAAATGCGGAAATCTATCGATCTGAGTGTCTCCAGAAGAGATTGTTGCCTTTATATAAGAAGTATAGTACACCTCCACTGTTTTGGCCGGATTTAGCGTCGGCTCACTATGCCAAAACCACTCTCAATTGGCTTGCGAAAAAGGGTATAGATTTCGTTGAGAAAAATATCAATCCACCAAATTGCCCTCAGCTTCGACCCATGGAACGTTACTGGGCAATCGTGAAGAGGGTCTTCAAGAAGACTTGTAAGGCAGCTGGGAACATGCAGGAGTTCAAAAAAATTGGGCTCAAGCGTCCAAAAAATGCGATGCAACACTTGTCCGGAACTTGATGAAGAGCATTCGATCCAAAGTTCGAAAATTCGTGAAGGAATAACTTAAATTTCATCTAGTCTTCATTATGTTCAAGTTTAACCTCGTACTATAAAGGATCAATTTTTTGTATGAATAAAATATCGGTTTTCAACATAATATGAAAGAAAGTTTGTGGATAGCTTATTTTCGATACACTCCTTATAAAACTGTTTACTGTAAATAAATATTATATGACATTGCATACATACTGGGTTGAGAGTTAGCATCAAGCTGAAAATGATTTTTTAAGCATTCTCAACAGAATGTCTTAGAAATTCCAGAATATGCTAATTTTAAGAATATGCAATGGTAGTTCAGAAAATGTCAGTCAAACACACTCTTCAACTGAAATGATCGTCCTCAAAAGAAGAGTGGGCAAGATACGCGTTAGAAATTAATATCTCATTCCGATTTTCTTGGGCAGAATGACACCATCATGTGCTATGTTTACTCAAGATTTTCAAGATAGTTTATTCAGCTCCTCGTTGCTACGAACGGCCAACTGCAAGATTCTTGGGATAAGTCTGGTATTCTAGTTGTCACAAACGGCCCCTGAGGATTTCAGTGGCCAGAAATGTCATCACAGTTATAGGAAAACTAGGAAAATTTTGTCGAGTGCTCGTCACTGAAGAAGTCTGTAAGTCGCAGACGAAATAGGCCTATCTGTCAAAAGATAAGCTTTCTATAGAAGAATTCAACGGAATTTTCTCGCGTTTACTAGTAATAGTTTGAAAAAGAGTTTCAATTTTTTATTTTTTTTTATTTTTTAAAAAGTGATCACGTGAAGTGTTAATTTAAATTTTCCTAGTTTTTCAAAAAGATTTTTTCTACTAATACGCTCTTAAAAGTGTTTTTAAAAAAATATGAAGTTCATCACAGTAGCTAGATTGGCTCTAGCATGCAACGGTTCTCCGGCCTTCCTTTGTTTTCCGTGCTACAAGTGGGCAAAGTCTATCAAATCATCCGCTAAAAGCTGATGTCTACCACTGAATTCATTTCGCTTCGTCCCCTGTGCACTAGCGTTGAGTAGCATAAAATGGAAATAAGAGGATCACGCGAATGTCGTAGGAAGTGAAATTCAAGAAAGGGAACGTGATCGGTTATAAAATTACTATCACATCACTAGCACTATCGCAGTTCTCAAGACTCATTTGATAAAACCACGCATAAAACTAGATATGCTACATAACATCGATAAAACAGCCATAAAACCCTCATAAGTTCAAAAAGGCTCATACTACAGGAGGTTTTCAAGACTATTTCCCAAGGTTCACTTAAAACTTGATAGTTTTATCGATACATACTTGTAATGACGTTCAGGACATGCTAAAACAAAGTTTTGATAGTTTTATGATTTTCCTCTTTAAGAATACTTCCAGTCCGTCACAAATATGTTTCGAAGATTCCATTTTTGGATTCGTTCTGCTGAATGGGGACTTTTTTCGTTTATTGTTGTGTGGAAGCTATTAAAGAAAAAAAAACATCGATATACATATGATGTTTCTTTTCCAAAGTGGATACGTATGTAAATTAATTGTAAAATTGACCATAAATGCATGAGTTTTTTGCCTGCAATTGATACATTTTTCATGCGACGTTCAGTTTATTGGTGTTTTATAACATAAAAGTTCGAAAATTTCAATGCGCCACGGAATTATTGCTAGAACATTGATTTAATTGAAAAGTAAAAAATACTTGAAAATTCAACAATTAGGTGAAAAGGCTGATAAATTGTGTCTACTATTCATTATAAGTTTCAAAATGTATTTTAAACAGCAGAAATTGTTCGTAGCATTTTTTGCATACATATGTAGTTTTTTTGCATACATATGTAAACGGTTACCATTCCGAGGGAATCTAGAATAGCCACGCTCGCCATTTTTTCAATGGTTTTATCTGAAACGCATATAAAACTAATATTTCTTGCACAAAACTAACAAGATTTTTTGAGAAGATGAGTTACGCTTGGATAAAACTTGTTTGAATTGCTCAAGGTAAACAAGTCTTTTGTAAGATAGCCATAAAATCAGTGTGGAGAGGGCACATAATAAACAAAGCAAATGTGAACGTTTGAATCAAAATTACCTATGCATAATTGTTGTTCTTAATAATAATTTATTGTTTTCACTCATCAGCGTAAGTCGATAAGAACAAAAAAAAACTCTATCTTGATTATGCTACCAATGGTTTTGGGAAGAAGGAAAGTTAATAATATTGTGTCGACGGCTGAAACATCAGTTGAGCGAAAAATGATTTTTCTCTTGATCTATATGCTATATCTAACGTCAGAAAAAGTGCGCTGTTTAGTGGATCACTGAGCGATTCCAGCGCACGACTTCCGACTTTAGGTTTAACGTTTAGATCATGAGAAAAATCGATTTTCGCTCAGATGATATACTATTTCGTTTACTTTTAGCATGCCAGTGACTGGGAATCCAATGGAATCCTGCGATGGCCAAACAAAAATTGTCGTTGGTGGCTGAGATGAAGGAGTATTCAATATATTGGATAGGTTTTTATTGAATTTCCGCTTGAACGATCCACAAGTTTTTAATTTATTCCACCTGTGGGCGTCCATTGTGACAGTGTGTTTATATTTCACATAATGTTCTTTCTCACGAGTATGTGCTCTTATTTAAAATCAAATGGTTCTAAGAGAGTTTTATGGCAGCATTCCCAAGATACATTCATCTTAAAGAAGAATGTCATGGAACTTTTACAAAACTTTTATCAGGTTTTATGCAAGTTGCGAAACGATGTCTTGAGAGGGGGATCAAGTATCTTATAAAATTACTTATAAGGTGAATTACACTTATAAATGATGTAGTTTTATGGAGGTTTCTTCAAGTGTTCTTGTATCACTCTTAAGAACTGTTAATGAATTAAAACCACCTTAACTTGGAAAATGCCCTGATAAAACCGGATGAACTCCATAATGCTTTGATAAAACTACCATAAAACATGAATAAAACCAATTTGCATTTGAATTGCTTCTTGGACAGCCTTTGTGCCACGAGAAGCCATTGTTTACGAAAGAAGCCATAGTTTACGTTTGTCAGTTAGGCCCTAATCAAACATCTTTGTCGAATTGTGGAATGAAACTTAATTAAATCAAAAGAAGAGGACAATTTTGAACCATCTCCAATTCATTTTTGAGAACCCTGAAAGGGATAATCATATTTTCAACCTGTTCGTATTCAGATTTGTTTGAAAGTAAAAACAGGTCATTTTAAGCACAAAATTGAATATCTTATACTAAAACCAAGTAACTAGAATCTTACTGCAAAAAATGATGAATTTTTCCAATCGAATGGTGTACTAATGATATAATTCTGTTCATTCGAACGAGAGCTGTTAGCCTTTCACTCTAGCGTAACACTCTCGTTTTTCTGAAATGACACCCGGTATAGTAAAACAAAAACGTAGTTCTACGCATAAATAACCATGAAGGGATCAAACGTAAATTAATCGAATTGGAAGATCATGCAACAGTTTCAATTATCGGCACTGAAAGGACATAATGTGTCTGTTTCTACTCAAACACCGAAAGTCTTCACGTTGAAAGGTAAGAGCATTCGAAAACAAAAAGCCAACTGATCGTTCCGATTGTATTTCAGTTTCATATTCGTTTCATGCTAAACGGCGTTGTGTGACGACTTTTTATAATTTTTCTCCAGATTTCTCATTCCCAGTATTGAACTTGGAGTACATATGGAACTAAAGAGTTATATTGGACATCGCGTGACCCGCAAATGCCCTTTTGATTTGATGTAGGGCTCTACGGGAGAATATGGCCAACTTAGGCTTTATGTACAATTTGCATTAGGATACATTCATTAAATACGTAACGTTTTTAGGGGGATGGGGTGAATAAACTGTGATGATAGATGAACAAAAAATTATATTGAGAATATGTGACGACAGGGAAAGGGGATTTAATATGTATGATCATTTTCTGCGTGACGTACCTAATGGAAGTTTCCTTACCATATTGAGAGACCATACTCAAAGAAGGCTACGGTCTTCGGCAAGTTAAAAACATTCAGTTGGCAGAAGTTTAAAATTTCCTAACTACGCAGCTCTAGTGTACAAGTGAAAATACAATGCTGTATCCTATGATCCAGGTCATATAGAGGGTTTCTATTTCCGACAAATATGTTCGATAGATCTATAAATTTTAGTACGTGAACATAAATTCAGAATGTTAACATTACGTGGTGCTTTTAAATCAGCTATAATTTTGAGATAAAACGTACCCCATAAACAGTGGCCGTTATTAGTCAACTAGTCATGCTACTGTTTTTATTTTTCAATGTATAAAAAGTATTACCGTTTCTTGTGTAAATAATCCAAACAGATTGGGTTGTTGAAGGTGCTTACATTTTTTACGCTACAACTTAAAACTCATCACTAAAAACCCTAATTATCTACGCACAAAATACCGAACTGACGTTCACCTCCAGCCAAAAAGTTTGTTTTCGTTGACGTTTCATTCATAGTTACGATTAATTGTGTTAACATCATTCATGGTAATGTTATAAACAAGCGCACCGAGTTATATTCTTTTCAGATGTTCATTATTTCGATTATCCAGTGGGCGGCCTACTTTTCCCGGGTGGCCGTGTTCCCCGTTATCCTTTATATGCGACAATAACTCAATTTCTGACGTACAGTTCCTGTGATATTTGCTTTTATCAATTCCTCTTTTAATTATTCATACAGTAAGGGCTATGAATATTTGAGAGAAGATCTAAAAATAGTCAACACGCTAATTTCGAGAAGACAGCTAAACAGACACTATCGTCAATGGTATGAGATCAGTTGGCAAAATTAAGCTGGGAGAAGTTTGTGTATGTATAATTAATCGAGAGAATTATAACGAATCCTATCTATGCTTGCATGACGTATTTAACTGATGCGATGATGACGCATTGTATCTTAATACAGACTTCTTTCGAGAGAATCATAATATAGATTTACTCGTTTGAAAGCTAAAATGAAGGGCAATATTGATTATTTTACTAATCAGATATTTGCTTGGATTCAGTTAGCAATATTTGAGTGATTATTCACAATATAATAAACATTATTAATGCACTGAGAATCAAAACTGAAATGTTGCAAAAAAAAAAAATATTCTATGCAACAAGTTCCACGAGGCTTCCCGAAGTGTTGCAAATAGTAAAACTTTTCGCAACAGACTATATAGTGAGAAAAAGTAGGCCGGTATTCCACAGACCATTATCATCCACCGTGCAATACAGAAGCAACCACTTGCTTTGACTTTGACAATCAATTGATTTATGGTTTGAATCTTATCCCTGAGAGGCTAAAATACACAAATAAAAACAGATCACTAGCAGGATACATTTTTTTCTTCCGGAATTGCAGATTTGGTTGCACTGAAGGAGCGGCAAATTTGAACTTGAGCTGATCACTCTTCTGGTTTGATACTTCTTGAAATCAAATCGGCAGGGCTATCTTTGGCAGGAACGTGTCCACGCTGTTGCAGATGTATGATGGTGAATTTTTTCTTCAAACTCAGTTGACCGTATTCGTGGGCCATGATGTCAAAAAAGCTGGAATCCAATGTAATAGTTCGTTGAGAAATGCATGTATTCGTTTTTCAGGTATTTTTCAACATTTTTTTGACATTTTAAATTGAAAGTCACTAGAATCCAAGAATGGCTGCCGTCATGATAATTCCGATTTACATTGCCACATTGATCTTTGAAGGAGCAAATCTAAGATACTACGACGACTTCCCATGCTAAACTTCAATAGAATTCTTGCTGCAATATACAAGTCATTAAAGTTTGGCATGTGAAATCTTTGTAGTTTCTATGATTTGTGCCTTCGAAAATTCAAAGTGGTAATTTAAATCCGCTACGACAGCGGACAGTGTAATATAACAAGCCGGCCAAGTTCTGCAAAACAAAAACAGCTGGATAGTTCAATTCCACTCCTAAGGGCATCTTCAGCGGCGGTCTATTTTTAGATCAACTTTATACCTGATTTGCGTCAGCGAAACTTGAACTTTGCGTTCCCCGCACCGGTGTTGTATTTCTTGTTGATAAACCCGCCAATACCTGTCATCCTGTCGATCATTCAACATAAGAGATCAGAAGTTTTTTTTTTCAGAGATCGCAGATTTGTCACAAACATTTTTTAATGCCAGTAGTGCGTCGTTAGCTGGCGACAAGGAATACTTGTTCCTTCGTTTGGCTGAAGGTGAGTGTGTGAATGCATGCACTTCATTCAAACGATATTAGATAATGCTGATTTGTAGTTTGGCAGCGGATAAACAAGAGTCGAAACGGAGAGGGTCACGTCCTGGATGACGCCCCAACGTCGACCGTGATTTCCTTTCCGGTCATCAGAAGCTGTTCCAGGACTACTTTAGCGACACGCAAACCTACAACGAGAAGCACTTTGTGCGTTTCCGCATGCCAAGGGAGGTCAACTAGAGGCTTCTTGAAAATGTATCTGTATGAGCTGTTTGCAAGTGCTTATCATGACCAATCTATCAATAAACTGATTGTTTGCTTTGAAGACTTCATTACTTTTCATTGACGAGCAATCGAAATACTATTCAAAATCTTGGAACCTCCGCATTTCGATCTAGTCAGCGTTTTCCGGAAAATGCAGTGGCTGAAAAAAACTAAGACAAGCATTCGTTATTTAGGAATGAAACGAAAAGGAGATTCACTAGCACCGGGAGCAACTTGAGGTAATTATCAGCATCCGAGGCGAACAACACAACGTTTTGTCCGCCGCCAGCATCACACGCAGCAAACACGGTTACTTTTCGGCTCACACATATACCTCATAACATATTCAATAAAATTGAGTATTGTTTAGTAAAAGCTGAAATTTTACTCAATAATTGGTATTATCAAGAAGCGTGCGGTGTTTTGGAACGGTATTTTTCTTGTTTCAAATTGCTGCAAGAATATATCATATGTTTTGACCAGTTTTAAAATGATGCAAAATAGATCCAGTATAAAACAAAATTTACAACACCGGTGCAGCGATGTTTTTGCGTTTGGTCTTAAAAAAAATCCAATCTACGATTTGGATCGCCGTTGATGATGCCCTAACTGTTAACCATCCCTGCGAAATGAAGACGTTCTTTTAGCATCGTATCCTTTGATGTACTAGAGTTGAATAATCTTGTCTTCATAAACAGCATCACCGAGAACGGGTTCTGGCCCAGTTATGTCAACTTTTTTGTTACAAAAATAGTCAATTAACGTCTTATTCTCCTCTATATATGAGCAGCCTATTAAAGCATTGTAGTGAACGTATTAAAATATGTTCTGTTAGGAATTTGACCGCAATAAATGGGTCATCTCTTCAAGTGGAAACAAATCAGCTTTGTACGTTTTTTATTGACCTTTTAGGGAAAAATACATTGAAAATTAATTGTCATTTTTTCATTAAAACTTTTGGAATTTTCGCTGGATACCTACCATTATTTCTTGCACAGTAGTCATGGCTAGCTGATTAGCCACGTCCTTTCTAAATCTGATGATGTTTTGATTCGTTTTCCATTTTTTTTGTTTTCAATTTACGCTTGATATTTGTCCAGAATTTTCCGATGCGACACAAATATGGACAATTTGGTATATTTATACCATTATCAATAAAATCGACATTAGTTTGGTTATATCATTCAGTGTCATCTCGGCTGTATTTGCAGCTAGCTAAGTCGAGCCAGAACTTTACTCAACCATGGTGTTTTCTAAGTAATGAATGGAAAAATTCTCTTCTGGAAGCATTCCTCTTTGTACACTTGTCCATTGATTTTTCTTCCACAACTACAAAAACCTTGCCAAAGCATTAACTTACGTGCGAATTTATCTGCAAATGCGATGTTTGCCTCACCCGGGCATCCCCTTTACATTCAGCAAGGATTTTTTTTTGAGTCGGGATTTGTCGGTTCATCGCGCATCCGTTATTCTTGGTCAAAACTTGAACGCAAAGCTTTCCTGCATGGTTTTTGGCCACCTGGTTTTGTTTCAGCGTCCTGTTGGGATAATTGTTGGTATGATAACCTTTCGCATACAGAATCGCCGAACTGTACTGTGCGCCGCATACTGCCATAACAATCTTCTTTCAAAATTTTCGGAAATATGTTCCACTTCTACGTTTGTTTTATTTTGCACGATCCAATGTTAGTTTTTCCCGGTACCGTTTAAGTACAGTATTTATAATTGATTTGGAACATTTTAGAACCGGTTGGGTTGGGCTTCAACGTGAGTTGACTCTTAGACAATTTTATGAATCCTGATGAATTTTTTACTATAGAATAAACAATTCTTCCGAATCAGAATACAGCCATTAGTTTTGACAAGAAAATTAAAGGTGCTACGGTAGTTAAAAGAAAGCGGCTTAATTATAATATGAACAGAGTTTAGTCGATTATGACCAGATATGGGTGGTAGGAATGGTTCAAGGCACAGAAGATCCATCTGATGCATGTGACCTCTAAATCAGAGTATCATGTGGCTTTTTTGATTTATCATGCCTTAGAATGAATGGTCTAATGGAACTCTAATCCGTAATGAAACTTGTGAAGTTCTAAGGTGCTCTCTAAAGTATAAGTTCTCACAATGTTAACCTGAGCAATGGAGCAGTGAACTTTTTATTCCTCCTATGCACCTGATAACTAGGATGAGTCAAGATTTATGTTTCGGCTCCGAGTAACTTTTTGACTTCCTTCTGGGTCCCTGAGCAACTGTGCAAAATCTCGCGTCAATCGGTGAACCCGGCGTAGTGGTTAACATCCATACCTCTCACGCCAAAGTCACGAGTACGAATCTCACCCCCGAACAAGTTACGAAAATACCCAAAAGGTATTTGAGTGACTACGATGGAAGATGAACCAGCCCAGGGCTGAAAATCTCGATAATAAAGGAATAATAAAAAATTAAAAAAAATAGTTATTCGTTGACTTCGCCAGGTCCAGCAATTTCTTCTTAATGTTCCTCATTAGGTTTTAAAAAACTGTTCCATCGATGCTTCTGTTCACATTTACCCAGTCCTCTTTTAATTTGCCGACATCAGCGGCTTCTGTACCTTGCTTCCGAAGTTTTCCTTTCATCAAAGCCCAAAACTTTTCAATGGGCCTTATTTGCGGACATGATCATGAGGGCATAAGTCTACATGATCATGTGTGGTTATTGTGGACCCTGGAACGTTTTTCTATCAATCTACACAGTGATCAATAAGTTTGGATACACTACCAAAACATGTACGAAAAATTAAAATATACCATATATTTTATTCTGGGTACTGTTTAGAGAACGATAACAGCATATCTCTTGGAATGACTCCTCCTTTGAATTTCTTCACTAGCGTCAATCGTTTTTCGAACGCGTCACAAGCGGCACGCATGGACTTCATGGGCGTTTCGTTCCAGATTTTGACGATGACTTTCTTGAACTGGTCCAAGTTGCTGATTTTATAATCATTCGACTTTCACATAATGTAGAGCAAAACAAAAAAGTCGAGAGGATTCAAATCTGGGTAGCTGGGACATTCCCTGTGTGGGCTGACGCATGGTTTTTCTGGAACAGATAGTGTTCATCTCCGTAGAGTTGTAGACTTGAGCCAAAAACCTACTCCAAAGCCTCCGTTTTGAAGTATGCCGCGTAGATTTTTACGCATTACTGGACGAATACCAAGAGAACCTCGCAAGCATACTGTCCCTCAAACCATGACTGAAGCTGCCTTTTGAAACCAAGGAATGTTGATTTGAGATGTAGAAATGCTTGCCTGGAGACCAAGAGGTCTCCTGGTATCTCTTGATGGTCATATACACAAAGTTCCGCTAAACACATGAAGATTTCAGGCGTTTGAATAAGTCACCGGATAGGTTAGAGTTAAAAAAAAAACAAGCTGACACTAATAATTTAACATAATAAGAACATTGTGCATATCTACAAAATCATGAAAAATTATATTCGAACTTTTTAAGCACCGTGTAATTTGTCTTATATTTACTTATTGTCCAAAATTGGATAAAAGTGTAAACAATACATCATCGCTGTGAGTCAACCCGTGAATTTTTCTCTCTGGTGACCAAACATCATTTTCTCGCACCAATTAGGCACATTTTTGCCGTATTGGGCAATTTTTACTGATATGTTCCGTAAGATTTAGGTATTTAAGTTAAGTTGTTGCATGTATTTTAAGATAACCAAGATCAGCGATTATTTCTAAGCGTGTACATTTCTCATACATGAAAAATACATGTAACTATAATATGTCCAAATTCATCAACGTAATGCAATGTTGATTTTAATTTCTCGCATGTAAGGCATAAGAATATGATTCATAAAGATCTTTTACATTCTAGGCGGTTTTGTACTGTGATCTTAGGCAAAATTTATTTCTGCTGTTCCCTTCAAATCGATTTATTTATAAATAAATAAATAAATACATATATAAATGAATATGATTAAATATATATCAATAAATAAATCATGAAAAAATAAATCCATCAATAAACGAATAAGCAAATAAATAATTGCATAAATGAAAACATAAAATTATGTATGCTTATGTGAATACATAAACGAATAAAAAATCAATCTAAATCAATATTAAGCTGCGCCGTGTCAATTCTAATTAAACATACTATTGATCATTGGAAGATTTTTTCAAATTGCTGCGTGTGTTGTTCCAAAGGTAGAATTTCATTCGGTCCAATCGATTACCGTTAAATTTTAAAAACCAAAATTTCGAATGTAATCAAACAACTATGAAGATCATAAGTGTTGAACTAATAATCAGCTAAGAATTCAAGTAAGCAAACAGATTGTATGATTCACATCGCGAACAACAGTTATATGTAACCAGTCGCTGCGAAGCCGGTACCTTCCAGATAATAACGCCCAGCGGTGATTGACGGTGAAACTGTATTCAAATTCTCGATGAGTGTTGTTCCGTGTCGCAATGCAGTTTTGCTTTTGAACCCGCCAAGCCGATTTGGATTGAACCGTCATAGCACGGAGAGCCAAATTAATCCCTCAAGCTGCATGACTTTCGTCAACTTTATGAAGCAGAAATCCTTGACTCTGGAAAATAGAGAATATTTCCCTCCTAGCAACTTTCCATGCTTGTCCTACGCTGCCACCTTGAACGAAACTGTAAATCGATAATTTTTGCTCTGTATGCCACCAAGCTCATGGCATCATCCTCGCCGGCAACGATACCCCACGAACATGAACTCCTCAAACTATTGAAAACAGACATTTGAATTAATGCTATCATAATAATTGGTTGATATTGCACTCGGAGCTCCAATTATCGCGTGACGGTCCTTTTACGAACGAACTCATTCCTTTCCAGTGCCATTCAAGTGGCGAAAGTCATCAAGAAGAAAAACTAGCTCCAGCACTAGCACAAATAGGTTCTACTCAGGTCACCAAATCAACTCGGAGCTCGTGACAAAGGCTCGAAGTGTTCGCTCAAACTCGGTAATACCGCCCAACGACAACGGGCGGAATTTCATGTAGCTTTTGGTGTGCTTGTTTGAAAGTGTTTCACCGTAGAGTGCAAGGTAAATAGAGCAAACTTGTTCGTTTCGGCAAAAGGAAGAATAACTCTGGAAAACTAGCGGAAAACCATGGTTTGATAAGTGTAGCACGTAATTGGCCATTCGCATAGGGGTCGTGGGTGATCAATTTCGGGGAACTATATCGGAGTGACCCCCAATAGTAAAGTAATAGCAAGCGTAAAATAAGATGACCACAATGAACTCGAATATTAATAAGTCATATAAAAAATAATCAGCTGAAAATAAAGCCCGGGAAATATAACTCCAGATTTACACTAGAGGGTGGAACGGTTAAAAATTGGTCAACAATGATTAAGTGCACATTTATTATACTATTGTATAAACGTTCAAGTTTATTGCTACTTTTTTTAAGTTCAATTACTTCAAAATACAGGAATGTTATATAAGTAGCCTTTTCATGTTTCAAATGCGAACTGTCGTGCTTTGCATTTGACACCATCCGTCAAATTTTGTACCGCTGTTATATCCACCTTAAATATATGATGCTGAACTCTAAATACTTTAAACTGTTTCTGATGGCGCTGGTTGGTAAGCTTGGTTGCCGTTCACTCCAGTTGATCTGGTATCAATTCTCGTCGGCACCGTTGAGATTTTCTGAAACGAAAAATCTCTCATCACGTCTTCCTTCGGAAGCGAAGGATGCGACTCTATCTCAGATGCAGGAAAATTTTTGTTTTGCTTTTGTGCGATGTTCAAACGCTTAGTAGATAGGAAGAAGATTGATGAAGATATCGGCTTTCCTCCATGCTGAGTGAACGTCCCACACCACTTGGTTGCTTTGCGCAAACAGCAGCATACTGCGTCATGGAACTTTTCAGTAAGGAACTTTTCAGTAAGTACGTTTTCAAACGTTTTCAAAATATTCTTAATTGTAGCATTCCAACAAGTGCTCGAAAATATACAATAAAGAAAATTATTATTTCATACAATACAGGCAATAAACGAACAATTATTCTGCGCTACAATTTTTATATCATGCATTCTGATACTGAAGCAACCCATGCTTTTCTTTCATATGGAAATGGCAATTTCCCTGCATATTAGGAAGAAAAAGATGAAATTACCGAAACAAATTCTGCAGCGTTCCCAATTTAACATTTGTTTTTGTAAAGTTTACCAAACTTCGGTATTGATTGATGATGTGTTCAGTACTTTTTGGTAGCTAACAATGCTTCCATTTTCACAGTTTGTTTCTGTACATTTTACTGAATTTCAGTATTGCTTACTGAGTTGTTTAGTAATTTTTGACAGTTGAGAGTCCATCACTAGTTTGACGATCGTTCAATGAAAATACTTTTACTGAACTGCTTACTGAACATTCAGCTGTTTGAAAGTCAGTAAAACTTTTATTGACTTCAGTATGAAAAACTCGGTAGGTATCCCGACTAGAAGGGCATAATATAAAAATAACAAAATTATAACAAACCTTGTTAAGACTAACTGATTGTGATATAAATTTGTTAAAGACGTTTTGCTGGAAAATTGTATAACATATTAGGTGCGCAACCAAGTTCTCGCTGTTTTTGGTGAAAAAGGAACTTTATTTTGAAAACAAAGGTTACAAACGAATTATTCAAAGTATTGCCCATCACTAGCTACGACTTTTTCCCATCTTTCTGGTAGAACGTGAATACCATTTCGATAGAACTGTTCGTCTTTTGATGCTATCCAAGAATCAAGCCATTTTGAGATGTCATCATATGAGTGGAATTGCTGACCAGTGAGACCATGTGCCATCGAACGGAACAAATAATAATCGGACGGTGTAATATCAGGAGAATATGGCGGGTGGGGTAGGACTTCCCATTTGAGCGTTTCCAAGTAGGTTTTCACGGGTTTCGCAACGTGAGGTCGAGCGTTGTCATGCTGAAGAATCACTTTTTCGTATCTGTGCTTGTATTG
Organism: Aedes koreicus; assembly: GCA_024533555.2. Classification (NCBI taxonomy): domain Eukaryota; kingdom Metazoa; phylum Arthropoda; class Insecta; order Diptera; family Culicidae; genus Aedes; species Aedes koreicus. The sequence continues at coordinate 3,296 of JAHHFK020004887.1, read as the reverse complement.
TGGCCGTTTTTCGTGCATTGCTCGGCTCAATCGCATCAATTGAGTTCGATACCGTTCCCCGGTAATGGTTTCGTTTGGTTTCAACAGCTCATAATAAATAACACTAACTTGGTCTCACCAAATACACAGCATAACCTTCGCAGCGTGAATATTCGACCTAGGCGACGATGTTGAAGCATGCCCGGGCAGTCCCCATGAATGTTTCCGTTTTGGGTTACTGTAATGAATCCATTTTTCGTCACCCGTCACAATGCGATGTAGAAAACTCTTCCTTTTTTGCCGCTGGAGCAGTTGTTCACAGACGAAAAAACGACGCTCAACATCTCTTGGCTTCAAATCGTAAGGAACCCAAGTTCCTTGCTTTTGAATCATTCCCAACGCATGCAATCGCTTATAAACGGCTTGGCGGGAAACTCCTAATCCTGAACCAAGCTCTTCTTGCGTTTGACACGGATCCTCATCGAGCAATGCCTCCAATTCAGAGTCTTCGAAGTTTTTTGGCCTTCCTTCACGCGAACGATCATCAACACTGAAATCACCGTTTTTGAAGCGACGAAACCAATCACGACAAGTCGTTTCACTCAGAGCAAAAAAAAATTATAAAAAATTATAAAAACTATAAAAAATTAAAATATAATGCCCCGCGAGGCACAATCTGTAAAGAAATAAATTAATTCTAACACTAGTTGATATGATTTTTCTAAATCAAAACGAAACTGTAACAAAGTTTGTTTTGTTTTTGTTATATCTATATCATAGTTTGCTATAATTTTGTTACCTCTTCAGGACTTTTTGTTACAATTTCTGTTATTTTAACTACATCCACGAGCTTAATTCTAACAACATCTGTTATAAAAACCGCGAAGCTGAATATCAAAACTTGAAATAATTTTGTTGTTTCCTTTTGGTCGGGTAAGCTTTCAGAAGAGCTACAAATTCAATGGCCGTGATAAACCGTGATTACCCCAGATTTGGTCGACGGTCGACGGGATCTCCGCATGCCATTATTTGAAAAAAAAAAAATGGAGTATGGTGACACATAGCAGGTTGGTGTTTCAGAAATAAAAGCTAGCTCTGCCACTGCTTCGGCAGAAATGGATCGCTAACAGAAATCACAAACATTTTCATCCTGTTATAAATCACAAAAGTGACATTCTCTGCTGTGGAAATTTTCAATAACAAGCACCAACCGAAACATGTGTGCACTGGGCCAGCTGACAGTTCAAGGCTGTAGTCCAGAATTTCGAACAAGCATACAGCATTAAGTCTTCAGCACTGCCCAACCCAGTGACAGCATGCTCCAGCAGCATCTCCTATGCATGTAGGCCGTGCAAATTTATCTTACCTATCATCAGATTCATTTGCATAAATGACAAACAATACTGCTGAATTTAAATGCCAGGCAGTCCATTTTCAATTGCACACACATACACGTTATATGTACACACATCAGAGAGGTCTGAGCGATGTCCAGCAGGTTTTCCCACCACCAGAGACAGTATAGGAGAAAACTGCAGGATCAGGTTCGTTGCAGATATTGCAGTGCATTGAAACATTCTTTCATGTACCGTAGACAAGAGTGAATCACTTACAGTTCATATTATTTTGCTTTTAATAGATGAATAGTTCTAAACCTTTTCAAACTAAAAACATTACACATAAGCAAAATAGAGAAACAAAATCAACGAATAAATCTACCTTTCTGATCAACTTTACCCTATTTTACGGTATGCGTTTATATTCGTTTAGCTAGTGAGACCATTTTGCTGGAGGCAAACGTTTGCTTCTGATGAAATTGAAGTTCACTTTGACTAACTACATACGGAATCTGATTAGGAATGACTAATCAATATATATGAACGATGGGAATCGTCACCTTCATTCCCAGTTGAATTTTAGTCATCAGGAGAAAACTAACAAGTTGATGGATTCAATCATTGTTAGTATTTCTGCAGAATGGATTTGTTCTACATGTGAAAAACATATGTATAGCTCAATTGAAAGAAACGAGGAGATTTATCAACAATCCTGTTCACAAATATAAGGACAATTTAGATATAACTTGCCTACAAATGGATTTGGCCAACGTGCATGTAACTTTAACCAGTTATATAAAAGGTCTAATATAAATGGATATTTTTGAGAAACGAGGGTGAGCTTTGGCAGCGTTTTTTTTATTTTGCGTTCGCTTTCGATACACTGCAGCGTTTTTACCACCAAAAAAGCGCAGTTTTGCTTCATTCCATATTCTCGTTAAAATTTGAACCGTATTTTTCAAGCAATACCGCGCTGAAAGAACCTTCTTTAGCAGTCTGGCGGAAGTGTCCATTGCGCAGACGCGTCGTTCTCTGTAGTTTTTTTCTCAGCTTGGTAACGAGTGAATGAACCATTAAATATGGCAATATAGTGTTTCTGTCGGTCTGCCAACAGATGTCGCCCCATCAGTAGCAGTAAACATTTATTTTTTTATATGGCGAACGTCATAATATCGGCAAATTCTTCGGATTATGATACTAACATTATAATTTATAATCGCACTGATGATGGCATCGAAAGCTCTCAATTATTAACTACACAGTTTTAAAGAAACATTGAATTTTCTGCGTTATCTGATGCACATAAAAGGAATACCAGATTTGGCATAAATTCAAGCGATATTTCATGTAAAGTCAAGCCAGATATCGCTAAAATCAGGCCTGTTGTATGAAAGATTGCAAACAATTTTGTTGTTTACGTTTGCTTTGGCTTGCAATTAAACGAGGGGCAATTTTCCGTGTCTGTTAAAATTCCTAATTTTTTTCTGTGTATGGAGCCGTAACGCTGATAGATCACCGTCTCATGGTGCGTTACGGGGTATTAGATCTACCACCGAACGCTGGCCCTAATGACTTCAAACTAGCGAATATTTCTGCTTTTGTAGTTAGAGTAACATTATCTTATACCACAAAAGTTCAATTCAATGGACGCGGTGGTTCTACGTCCCAACAACAACAAAAATATTATCTTAGTCCTGATGACATGTAAAATCATGTTGAAAGTAAGAATGCTTGGAGTGAGCCACCGAGTATGTGCTTGGAACAAGAAAACATGAGTGAGTGTCCTGTAAATTTCGGTGCATTTAGACTGACACATGCAAGCGTTTTTGGAACATAAGAATGAGTTGTTGTTGTTGAGTGTGTTTCAGCTTCGGTAGACATAATTTTACATGCACTCTTTGTGTACGTTCTCCGATTTTTTGTCAAAGATAAATTACGTCTCGTGTATTATTAATAATTTCTAAGTGTGTAGGGTTCGGA
>JAHHFK020004886.1:0-100242 GCA_024533555.2 Aedes koreicus | reverse complement strand
CAGTCCTGTGTTTGAATACAAAGTATTTTTCCTTCATTGGTCCATGGCTCTTGAATTAGTACCACGCCCAGCCCCTCATTTCTAAGCCTCCGACTCATAACAGCAGATACTCCTTGCGCATGATGGAGGTTCACCTGCATGAACTTAGTTGGTTTCATGACTAAGGGTGGTCTTGCATTCAAGAGATAAATCACCTTGCTACATGTTGTAAACTTAGGTTTTACGTCATGTCTTTGCTCCTCTACTTTTTGTAGCAGAGCTTCTTGCAGAGCATCGAACTGCACTGTCGAAATTTTGAGTTGTGGATAATTTTTAATGATAATTCCACTCTTTACCATTTTTGTCGATTACCATCGATTTAGATAAATGCAAACTCATCCTAAATTTTATTTATTTGTTTATATATTTATTTATTTATTTTATTCTCCGTTGTTTTATTTATTTTTGAATTATGAAAATTATGAAAATAGTTTTTTATTTGCGTTTATCAGTTTCGATTTCACTTTGGTTTCAGTGAAACTAGCATCACTGGTAATTTATTACTTTCACGCAACAAACAAGGGGTCGGTCAATCTGATCAATTTAAAATCTTCAAAAGATTTCAACAAATTTCCAAAGATCGGGCCGCAGATCGGGAAATCTTAGTAAAAAAACAACACATTTTTTTCAGTGTCTCAAACTCTAAAATAAAAATGGAAAAAAAGCAACATATTTCACAATAAACTCAAGTCTTTTGATCTCTGGATTGATATGATATTATGATTATTATGATAACATATAATGATCAATATATTATGGTAATACTATTAATTTTATTATTAATATAATAGTACATATTTCACGATAAATATGTTATGTAAAGTAATATATGCTAGGAATGAAACAAGAGTAAGTATGATTTTTCTTACAACTATGATCCGGAACTGGATAAATGGACCTAGATTCAATCAATCCATGCAAAACGACTGAGTGTTGGCGTTACCGTAGTCAACAGGTTACTGTAGACCATTGGAGGATTCGACAGCACGGAAAGAGTACCGACTGTAGAATATTATCATCCCGAAAATAATGAATAGTCAATTATACCGGCGATGAAGTATGGTCGTTCCGGATCAGAAGTCGCAGCTCTGTATCAACAGCTGGAATCGCTTGAGTGGTACGATTCGGAATCCTGTGAGTACCTGAGAACTAGTTGCACCAATCAACATCTCTAAAAGTTCCTCGTCCTTGACGGTTTTGGATGAGAATTTTTTTTTCCATGGGAAGATACTACGATGGACAGACCTTTTTTTGGCACCTTGATTTCGTAAAGCACTTGGTTAACTTTTTCTCAGACTAACGGAGGTGACACAGTTTTTCTCACCATAACATCCTCGGCGAGTGATCTCCAATTGCAGGCAAACATTTTCTACCCAGTCATCGGATTCTGTACAGATGTTTTCATGGACGAACGACGACTAACAGCTGCAAATCTTGAGATGGCCATGTATTATAATTTGCTGCATAAACACGTATTACTCCAGTTGGTACCGAGTTGTAACGGTTACCGGTTCGAGTAGTTCACGAAGCTATGGCAGACGCGAAATGTCTTTCGTGTGCCAGTTCTTGGTGCCATCGACGAGGACGAGAAGAAACTGGATTTGGTGTTCGTTGCACGGATTTGAATGCTTTGGAAACTCCCATTATTTTAAACGGTATTTGCGATACCGGTGAGTGTTATGAGTAAGGTGTATATTTTTGTTTAAAGAAAGAAAAGAAAAAAGAAAAAGGAAGGACGCCAATATTTTGCGTTTATTTTCAGTAATCACTAGAACTTTCAAAAGGTCGTCCTCTTACTAACAAATCCGCTTTGACGTTTTGTAGAGTTTGCGATATGACCTTCACTTGTTATATTCATCTCAAATTGATGTTAATTTAATAAGTTATATTCTATATTATTTTGCTATAACCTACAGAGACCTTTGGGTATAACAAATAGAGTTTTTTTTTTTTTTTTTTTTGTTGGGGCGTAGAACCACTGCGTCCACTGAGTTGAACTTTTGTGGTATACCCCTGTTTACTATTCTAATTCGCATCTTAAAGCTAGATCACCATTTGTCAAGTGACCAGCCCAAGACGCGTCTCCCAGTCAGGCAAAATTGAGTTTATAAAACCCACCACCTTTCCAGGATTTGCAGTCCAAATTTCTTAAGGTTTCATATAGCCACTGTACACAAATTTAAGTCTGCTCTTGTACAAAGCATCACAACTGCAAAGAAGATGTTCCGAGGTTTCACGTTCCATGTTACAGAAACGACAGATATCATTCTGAACCTGGCCAATGTTTTTCAAATGATATCTACTCGGGCAATGTCCGGTTACTAGGCCAGTATAGGTACAAAGAACTCTCTTATTGAGCTCCAGAAGCTTTTTACTGATTGTAACATTTGGAATTATTAACCTTTTCGCTTGAACACACTTTGTGGTGACCAACCAATTGGTCATCACCCTTTGCACTTCCCAAGATTTTAATTCCATTTTTATGGCACAGTATGATATACCGCAGAATGGTTCTGGGCCAATAAACTGTGCATTTGAACCTTGTTTAGCAAGCTCGTCTGCCCTTTCATTGCCGCCAATAAATTTACCGAGTTCTCTTGGCACACCTTTTGCAATGAAAGAATGCATTCCCAGACAAGTTTGGATGTGCATTTATAATTACTTAACGCTTTGAGTGCCGCTTGGCTGTCTGTAAAAATACAAATATTTGCATGTCTATATTTCCTCTTCATACAAACATTAACACATTTTATTATAGCAAAGATCTCCGCTTAGAAAACCGTTGGATAGTTTCTCATCGCCACTGAGATTTCTACCCCAGGGCCGAAGATTCCTGCTCCCGTTTTTGTTCCAATTTTTGAGCCATCTGTGAAGAATTTTATGGAGCCATGGCGAACAGTGGGACCTCCGACTTCCCAATCTATACGTGACGTTTCACATATGTTGTAAGGGATGTCATGGTTTTCCACAAATTTCATCCAGTCTCCATTCATATACATCACTGGCCTATTTTGAAAGCTTTGTGAAATGCTCAGGTGACCGACTAAGTCAGGAAAGTTTTCAGCCGTTTAAGTCTAAGCATACTCTTTTCCGCTTCTAGTTGCACGTATTCGTGCAAAGGCAGCAGATTTAGAATTGCATTCAACGCATTTGATGGAGTGCTGCGCATCGCTCCCGTTATAGCAATGGATACTAGCCGTTGAAGTTTTGTAAGCTTTTTCTGTGCAGTAGCCTCTTTTGTTTTTGGCCACCACACAAGAGAAGCATACGTTACTTTTGGACGTATTATGGATGTATAAATCCACATTATCATTTTTGGTCTTAGACCCCATTTTCTGCCAAATGTTTTTGAGCATATCCAGAAAGCACTGGTTGCCTTATCGATCACACACTCAAGATGAGCATTCCAGTTCAGTTTGGCATCCAGTATCACTCCTAAGTATTGAACCTGTTCACTAAGATGAATCTTTAATCCTCCTAGCTGAAACGCTTTTAGACTAAACTTCCTTTTCCTAGTGAAAGGTACAATTACTATTAGGGCCTATTGCATTCTTTCTGAAATGATGTTGTCAAATTTTCCCCTCACTATAATGACTATATCGTCTGCAAAACCTACAACCTCGAAACCTTTTTCCTCTAAGCTTCTTAGAAGATCGTCTACAACTAAGGACCACATTAGTGGTGAGAGGACTCCTCCTTGGGGACAACCTTTCGTTGCCCGTACTGTAATAGACGTACTTCCCAGCTCTGAAGTGATTTCTCTTTTTGCGAGCATGGTATGAACCCAGTTAATTATGTTCATGTCAAAGTTCCTTTTCTTCATGGCACGAGCCATAGACGAATAGGAAGCGTTGTCGAAAGCTCCCTCAATATCTAAGAAAGAACAAAGTGCTATTTCTTTTACCGATAGAGCTTCTTCTACCTTTGAAACCACACTATGCAGTGCCGTAACTGTTGACTTACCAGACTGGTAAGCAGACTGGAACTCAGATAGTGGATGCTTGTTCATGTAATTTGAATTGATATAATCATTCAACACTTTTTCCATAGTCTTTAATAGGACTGATGAAAGACTAATGGGTCTATATGATTTAGGATGCGCCTTGTCTCGCTTTCCTACTTTAGGTATGAAGATAACTTTTACTTGTGTCCATGAAGTTGGAATATGGTTGAGTCTTAAACTTGCCTTAAAAATCTCAATTAATGGCGAGAACAACACTGCTTCGCCGTTTTGAAGTAATGTTGGAAATATCCCGTCCATTCCTGCAGATTTGTAAGGCTGAAAAGATCTCAACGCATTTTCTACCCTGGCCCTCTTAAAGATTTTATCAGCCAAGTCATTTGCGGCGATTTTTGTTCTAACAGACATTTGAGATGTCCTTGTAGAACTTCTTCCATCTTCAAGTGATCCATCTCTGATTGGATCTACACACAAAACTGATCCAGGAAAATGTGTTTCCATAATCAACTTTAACGTTTCACTAAGAGTTTTTGTAAAAACTCCATCCTCATTTTTCAGATGCCCAAGTTCAATCGTGTGATCCTTTGCAAGAGCCCCCTGAAGTCTGGCGACTTCCGGACTATTGCTTATGCTTTCACACATAAGAACCCAAGACCTTCGTTTGGATTTTCTTATTTCTCTATTGTACTCAGTAAGTGCACTCCTATAGGGGGTCCTAATCTGAGGTTCTTTTCGCTTTTTGACGTAGACTATGTCTTACGGCAAGGGTAGGGTGTCAAATGAAAATCTAAAATATTGCGACCGTCACGAAAAACCGAATAACGCGTACAAAACGAATATCTCAAATAATCCACGATAGATTTACATGATTTCTTTCTCAATCGGTCGGAAATTTTACCGCGCTCCAATTCAATTGTCAAACATTATTCTCAAACAATAGTAAATTATTGAAAATAACGCAAATATAAGGTGATGTCTTATAATGTCATTTTGCAGAGTAAATTTACCAAATTTCCTATCACAGTTTTCAAATCGAAGCAAGGAACGTCTTGTATCATCTTCTTCTTCTTTGTATTAAGGAGGGACTTTAACCAATCATGTCATTCGTCTCTCCATGTACGTCTCGCATGCAGCTGAGAACGGTATAAAACGCACACTTAGGAAGAATTTGCCTCATTCGTTTGGCAGCATTGAAGCTATGCGGAGCTAGTCGCTGGTAGCTGGTCACAGGTAGCTGGTCGCAGGCAGCTGGTCGCGGCTGCTTCATTCGTCCGGCAGCGGAGCTGGTCGCGTATCAGCTGGTGGTGGTAAGTACCAAGGCTCTTCCAAACAGCGATCGTCGCGATGAGGTAAAATGGCGGATTATGGGGGCGCACAATCGCGTCGGTTTGTGCAAGCCGCCATCTTACCTCATCGTGGCGATTGTTTCGCCGCGACTTCGAAAATGCTGCTGTTTGGGGGAAAGCGTCCTTGGGGGCGAGCAGCAGTAGGTGGAAATAATCTGTTCTTTTGAGGACAATAAATTAAAATAAAAGAGTTGTTTATTAATGAACTAATCTTAAATTTAGTTCGGTGCACGATGGAGGGCGAGCCATCGGTAAAAAATTTACCCAGTTGGTTGGTGCATTCCGTTAATTGATAATCTGCCCTTTTGAGGACAATCAATTTAATTAAAAGAGTTGTTTATACAAGAATTAGACTTTTATTTCGTTTGGTTTGTGCGCCTAATATCATAGTGCCGATTCGTTCGCCGCAACTGCAAAAACGCCTCCATGGAGGGCGAGCCGTCGGGAAAATTTCACCCAGCTGGTTGGCGCAACCCACTAATAAATAATCTGTCCTTTTGAGGACAACCAATCCAGTTCAGAGAGTTGTTTATATAAGAATTAAATTAATATTTCGTTCGGTTTGTGCGCCATTTAATCTAGTGCCGATTTGTTCGTCACGACTGCAAAAAAGCTACTGTTTGCGGGAGAGCCTCCATGGAAGGCGAGCAGGACAATTCTCCGTCGGTGAAAAAAATTCCCTAGCTGGTTGGCGCAACCCGCGATGAATCAATAAATCAATTCAATTTCTAATTTAAGAGAGTTATTTGAATAAGAGTTTATCTTACATTTCGGTCGATTGGCAGTCATATTGGATTTTGCCAAGTCGTTACTAGGCAACAGTGTACTATGCAGCGGATCCATAAAATCAGTGAAAATAAATCAAAGCCTGCCGGTGCTTTGATTTATTTTCACCGAAAAATCCTACCAGATACAAATCCATCTTTGCTACTTTCAATTTAATATTCTCAGCTTGAGAGTTTGTTTGATTGGGATTTTCGTTTCAAATTGTCGATTGGCAGCCAGTGGTATTAGCAAAACTTGTTTTCCCTTCGTCGCATACCTTAAACCACACAAATTCCCTATCACGGACACCATTTTCGATGTCGAACATGATATTCCGAACCAACATTCTCTGTAAATTCCAATTAGTAGTGTGTTATAAACAGTTGTTCTGTTGTGTTAACGATTCGCGTTGGATAGAGTCTTACCTCTAGGAAGAAAAACTTTTTGAGAAACATAGTGAAAGTGAGAATGCCTAATCGATTTGATCCAGAACGCTTGCGCAGATTCAGGAAGCGCATAAAGAGCGAACATACGGGAAATGCCGCTTTAACCTTCGTTCGTGACCTCCGTTTGCAATGCCAGCAATATTATGCATTTTTCTTGAACCACCGTCCAACGATTTTGCTTTCCGACGAATAAACATTTAGTAATGTCAAGCGATTATAAGAATGAGCAAAACTATCATTAATTTAATAATTTTATATTCCCTAACAGATCCTCAACTATCTTCTAGGCCTTAGAGATAGTCCATCGTAAAACTTGCAACCATGGCCGTGTCATCATTTAAACCAAAACGCCCTTTTCAGGGCCACCAAAGAGTTATAAAGAGTGTACAAGAGAATTTTCCCACATACTGACTTCATAAAACCAAACGGCCCTTTTCAGGGCCACCAAATAATATCTCAAGAGCGTACAATAGAATTTTCTTACATACTGGCTTCAAAACGCTGTTCTAATGTCCCATAAGAGCCGCACCCGTCATATTGTGACTTAAACTGCTTCTATCGGTAAGGGTAAGCGACCGGCACGAATAATTGAAACCCTTTTAACGTTAATAATAGCCACACAGAATTTCCCTGACATTATAATGCATCACTTGGTTTAACGTAGTCTACGTCAACCGGTCGTGTCTTGTACACAACCCCACTGATTTTTTCCTTTTTTTTTTTTTTTTTTATTTTTTAAAAATAAAAAAAATAAAAATATATTTTTTTTTTTTTTTTTTTTTTTTCTTTCTTTCTCGTCCACCCCCTCTTTTTTTTTTTTCCCCCCAACACACACCCCCTTTAAATAAACACTCCCCCCACCCCAAACTCCCCACACATACAAACCCCCCCCAATTTCCCAACCAAAACTTTTTAAAAATTTCAACCAACTGTTAATTTTTTTTTTAATTTTTTTATAAAACCACCTTTTTTCCCTTTCCCCCTTTTTTTTTTTTTTTTTTTTTTTTTTTTTTTTTTTGCCACACAATAAAAAAAAAAAAATAACCTTTTTACACTTACACATTTCTAATTCCATCAGTTTTACTTTCAACTACCATAGAGCTAATTGGGATCAATATCGAACATCTATGGAAAACAACTTTGATCCTATTGTTCCATTGCAAACAAAAAATGAAATTTATAATGCTCTTGAATCTCTGGCTTTCTCAATAAATAGAGCAAGAGCTGCTTCAGTGCCAAAATGCGAGGTTAAATTCGATTCAGTTATAATTGATGACGATCTTCAGCTCTTGATTCGTCTAAAAATGTACGTAGGCGTCAATATCAAAGAACACGTGATCCCGCTATGAAAGTCATATGGCGAGATTTACAAAAACAAATTAAAAAACGCTTCTCTGCCCTGAGGAACAAACATTTTGAAAATAATGTGTCAAAATTAGATCCGAGTTCCAAACCTTTCTGGAAACTCTCTAAAATATTGAAAAAACCTCAAAAGCCTATACCAGCGCTTAAGGAAGGTGATAAAATTTTGCTCACAAATGCGGAAAAAGCTCAAAAACTTGTTAAGCAGTTTGAGAGCTCCCATAATTTCAGTTTGGGTCTTACAAGTCCTATTGAAGATCAAGTTTCCAGGGAGTATCTGAATATTTTCTCACAAGAAAATATTTTTGATGATTCTTGGGGAACTGATTTGGATGAAGTAAAAACTATAACTAAAAATTTTCAAAATATGAAAGCACCAGGTGATGATGGAATTTTCTATATCCTAATCAAAAAACTCCCCGAGAGTACTTTGACTTTCTTGGTAAAACTATTTAACAGATGTTTTCATCTGGCATACTTTCCAGATAAATGAAAAAATGCAAAAGTCGTACCTATTTTGAAGCCAGACAAAAATCCGGCTGAAGCTTCTAGCTACCGACCAATCAGTTTGCTTTCTTCAATAAGTAAGCTTTTTGAAAAAATAATTTTGAATAGAATGATGCTTCACATCAATACAAACTCAATTTTTGCTGATGAACAGTTTGGATTTCACCATGGGCATTCAACTACGCATCAACTTTTGAGAGTTACAAATTTAATTCGTTCAAACAAAGCTGAAGGCTGCTCCACTGGAGTTGCTCTTCTAGACATAGAAAAAGCATTCGACAGTGTTTGGCATGAAGGTTTGATTGCGAAACTAAAAAGTTCAATTTTCCGCTTTATATCATGAAATTAGCTCAAAACTACTTAACTGATAGAACTTTGCAAGTGAATTATCAGAATTCTAAATCTGATCAATTGCCTGTCAGAGCTGGTGTTCCTCAAGGTAGCATTCTTGGGCCAATACTTTATAACATTTTCACTTCAGATCTCCCTGATTTACCTCAGGGCTGTCAAAAATGTTGCTTTGCTGATGACACAGGCCTTTCCGCTAAAGGAAAAAGTCTTCGTGTTATATCCAGGAGGCTACAAAAAAGCTTGGACATTTTTACAGATTATTTTAAAAAATGGAAGATTTCTCCTAATGCTTCCAAAACTCAACTTATAATATTCCCACACAAGCCTAGAGCTACATTTTTGAAACCAAGTAATAGTCATATGGTCACTATGAACGGAGTTTCAATTTCTTGGTCAAATCAAGTAAAATATCTTGGACTGATACTTGATCAAAAATTAACTTTTAAAGATCACATTGAGGGCATTCAAGCAAAATGTAATAAATATATAAAATGTTTATATCCTCTTATAAACAGAAAATCCAAACTTTGTTTGAAGAACAAACTTCTAATATTCAAACAAATTTTTAGACCGGCCATGCTTTATGCTGTGCCAATATGGTCTAGTTGTTGTGCTACTAGGAAAAAAGCACTTCAAAGGATTCAGAACAAAGTTCTGAAAATGATTTTGAAGCTGCCACCCTGGTTCAGTACTATTGAATTACATAGAATTTCAAACGTTGGGACTCTAGAAGAAATGTCCAACAAAATAATTCATAATTTTAGACAAAAATCATTTCAGTCTTCAATTGCAATGATCAATTCTCTCTATAGATAAGAACTAGTTTTAAGAAATCATTAATTATTCTTACACGCAGGCAAAAGGAACCCTATTAAAAAATACTGAATAGACAAAGTAACGGGTGTCCACTAAATAATGAGAACGAAAAGAATGGGTCAGGAAAAAAATACCAGTGAAGTTTTGTTCAAACTGATTTATTTTATTAAAAGGGTCAACTTAAATCTTCAAACTAAGTTTAGTGAATATTGTCATATGGTCCGTGGTCCGCCGTGCGGCGCAGCTTAGTCGTTATGCTGGAACATGACCGTTGGACGGCAGCCACATCGATTTTTCGGATGCAGCTTTTGATCCTGTTGGTAAGTTGCTTGGTGTTCTTGGCCTTCCAATTATCCTTGTATACCATGGAGCTCAAAAGACCGAAGAAATCCTCGATAGGACGGCACTGTGGCAAATTTGTCGGATTCCGGTCTTTTGGGACATATGGTATATTTTGGCTCTCCAAAAACGTTAGCGTTTTTTTTGCGTAGTGCGATGATGCCTTGTCCGGCCAAAACACGTATTTGCCATCCGAGTGATGTTGTTTAAGAAATGGGATGAGTATTTTCTGCAAACACTCTCTTTGGTACACCTCCTGGTTGATGGCCAAACCGCTTGGTTTGAACCACGGCTTCGAAATACCCTTATCGGATATTACGATGTATAACATAACCTTCGATTCAAATTTGTGCTTGAACTTATACATTACTTTTGGAGGAGTAGTAGATTTGTCCTTAGTGTAGAATCGGTCGTTTCCCGGTATCTGAGACTTCGAAAGAGGAAAGTAGCTTTCGTCGTCCAGAACGAAAGATTTTCCGCCGTAATTCCGAGTCATCCAGCGGCATTGGGATTTCACGGTTTGAATCTGCTCATCTGTGTACTCTGGGGATCTGGTTTTCTTTCTACACACTATTCCTTCTTTCTTTAGCGTCTTGCAGATGAGTGACTTCGAACAATGGAACTTTCGGGCTGCTTCCCGTTGACTTACCGAATCCTTGTTGTTGAACATGCTGCGCAGCGAGCGGAGCGTTTTCTCATTCATTATTTTCGCTGGACGGCCGCAACCTTTCTTCCGGGTTACTCTCATGCATGCCAGGATACGGTATACGGTGGATACCGGAACTTTTTCACGACAAAAATGGTCCACCGTGTATTTTTTTCCACGATCTTCGTTCGCTTGAAAGAATTGTACAACGCGCGCGCGCAATTCTTCCTGTTTCGACGGCATGCTGAACACGACTGAACATGTTAGAGTGAAAAAAGAGTGTATGAAAATTTTCTGGAGAGTGCAACGATTCATTCATCTAAAGTGACATTTCTATGCGGCCGTTTTTGTTCTGATGGAAAAGTATTGAAATCATTCTCATTTTTTAGTGGACACCCGTTAAAAAAAAAAAAAAAAAAAAAAAAAAAAAAAAAAAAAAAAAAAAAATAAAAAATTAAAAAAAAAAAAAAAACCCCCCCGATAAAAAAAAAAAAAAAAAAAAAAATAAAATTTGAAAAAAAAAAAAAATAAAAAAAAAACCGTTTTACACTGGTTCCCAAGTAACAATTTCAGTTCTATTCCAGCCGTATAGCACTCCTCCCGGCTTTGTTGATGACACTACATTCAAAACTGTTTTTTCCACCAACACCTCCTCTATGCATCTTTAAAGCCCAAATGTGTACAAAGTGGCCCACTCTATAGACGGTTGTGAAAACAAATTAATAAAACCTTTCTAAGACCATAAAGATTTTGAAAATGTTCTAGTGAAAGATGTTATGACCACTTGAAAACCATCATAAAACCTTTTGGCCGCCATCAAAACCAGCATAGGGCTGAATGGCCACAGCTGTCAAACTTCACGGCGATATCGTGGTTGGTTTTTGTTGTTTTGCTTTGTTTCTCTTCTGATTCATTCAAAAGTAAATAATGGCTAAGAAAAAAGTTCTACTGTTGCGGGAAATTATGATTGATAGCAAAATATATAAAACAAATTGAGTTTTTTTTTATAGCGTATCATGCTCCAAATCATATGCGCATTTAATTTTATGGTGAATATTGGCACGATAAGAGCTGAAAATTAATGCGCCTTGGAAATTATGCGAGTTTACAACAACAAAAACAAAATTGAAAAAAATATATTCCGTAAATTAATCATGAAACTACTGAAAATTGATGGAATTCAATAAGGTTATCTAAACGAATACCGAAGTTTGTCTCAGAACTACAGTTCAATTGTATTCCATTTAAAATTGAGTGCATTTATTTTTCCACATTTCAATTATTTCATATATTTCAATATGGCGATTGCAAGAAATCACAGTTTTTCCAAAAAGCCAATTTATCTTAGCAATGGCTACTATAAAACTATCTGGTCGCTTGGTAGCTTTCCTCAATGCCAGTTAGCCGTTTAATGCATTTACTGGAGGCAAAATGGTTTTAAAATGCTTTTTCAACTGACCATAATAAGAAAATATGAATGAGTCCTAAAACGGCATTTGAAAACAGCATTTTATGAGTTAATAAAGTCAAAATAAAACCTTTGATAGGAGTAAAAGGAATTTTAGAAGTCAAGGTTTTAAGATCGTTGTAAAGAAGCTGTGTAGGTTCTTATAAACCTGACTAAAATTTGAAACCTATAGGTATCTCTTGCTACCATAACAAAGGCGAATTGATTTCTAGTGGCTTTCATAAAACTTTAATAATACTTAATAAAGCTGGATGGTTTTGGCAATGTTACTTGGGTTCTCACCTGATACACTTAACTTTTGTCACCGGTATCGACTCAACTATCACTTTTTCACTCACTCTCGATTTATCGATTCGTTATGCACTCGAAAAAGCTGCAATATACAGAACCCGAAGACAAAGGTAGTGTAAACATAACCAGTGATGCCAGAACCAGTCAACTAAGTTGATTATTTGTCTCCATTTTTATACTGCAGGGATGAATATACTACAAAATAAAACATAATTTTCATTTATAAAATGTCATAATAAATTTTATTTTTTAACTTTATCTGAAAACTGTTCGGTTTTTTTTTTTATTAAATATTCTGTTCGGTTTTTTTTTAAAAAAAACAAAAAAAAAAACTTTTCCTATCATTTCTTATAGAATGATAATTTCGGTCTCCCACCCAACTAATTTCCTGTAAACCTATTTGAACCCAAATCCTTATATACAATTAACTAAACTTTTTTCCTTGTGATCAGTTTCTTTAATATATTTCGGTCTGTTTTGACGTAGGACTACGTCTGTGTTTTCAATACTGGGGTACACGTTCGAATTGCGAAAATTTGGAGCGTAACGAAAAATATATAGGTTTTGAACGTTTATAACTAAGTCATTTCACGATCGATTTACAAAATATTTTCACCAATCGATCGGGACATTTTCTACGCTTCGATTCCAATATTTAAATCTATTGATTTATAACATTCAACTATTCAAATTAACGCAAATATAAGGTAATGTCTTATAATGTCGATTTTTTCAGAGTAAATTTACCAAATACACAGTACTTTTCTAGCACAGATTTCATATTTAAGTAACGAACGTCTCCTAGGCAGCCATAACGGGTACACCTTCGCATTTTGAATTAGTTTTTCGGTGGTCGTGGAGCTGTGCAGAGTAGGATCTGCTGTTGGATCGTAGCCGGCAGCAGCACTGGCGAGCAGTCGATGCCCAGAGAGGCGTTGGTGCCGATGCTCCCGCCAACCTCGCTGCGAGAAACATGGCTGCTGAAGCCTACGATTTTGCGGGAAAAAGCCGCCCGTGACAACGAGACAAGAATCAACTATCCACGTCACTTGAAGATGGCCACCCGCAACGACGAGTAGCTGAACCAAGAATACCAAGAAGAAAGCCCAAGTTCAATCGCGAATCATGTTTCTCCCCCATCAACTAAATCCGTCTTTTTCAGGACGACCAAATCAATTTTCCAATTAAAGAGTTTATTTGGTTAAAATTTTGTCTAGTGCTGTTTCAAATTAATTTCAATCACCGCGCCCCGGCTGCAAATAGCATTAATTAAACGCCGCTTCCCGGAGTAAATGACAAAGAACGTTGAACAATCAACGAACGAAATTCTAGAACGAAATTCGAACCGAACTGCGACACTTCAGGCCGACCATGTGGTTGAGTTCGTTGTAGTTCCTAGTTGTGCATAGCGGATTAGTTGCTGGCGGTGGCAAGCAAATTAGAAATGTTTCGGTTAAGAAAATCATCCGTCTAGCGTGCAGTAATTAAAACTAATTATTGTGGCGCAATAACTGAATTTCGTCCGCTTTGGTGCAATTTGTATCACATTGCCTTCGTTGGTACCGCCTTCTTTCGTGCACTAGCATCCGACCCCGTTACCTCATAGCTCTAAGCAGTACATTTTGATTCAGTCTTACGACAGTCGTGGAGCTACGCAGTGGTTTGGCTGTAGGATCGCAGTTGGCGGCAGCAAGCCCCATGGAGGGTGTACTGGCGAGCAGTCGTTGCTCGTAGAGGCGTTGGTGCAGTTGGCTGTTGTTGCCAATGCTCCCGTCAATCTCGCTGCGAGAAACATGGCCGCTGAAGCCTACGATTTGGCGGGAAAAAGCCGCCCGTGACAACGAGACAAGAATCAATCATCCCACGTCACCTGCAGATGGCCACCCGCAATGAAGATGAGATGAACCAAGAAAGAAAGTCCAAGTTCAATCGCGAACTGTTTCTCCCCCGTCAGGACGACCAAATCGGTTTGCCAACTAAAGAGTTTATTTGGTTAAAATTTTCTCTTGTGCTGTTTTAAATTAATTTCAATCACCGCGCCCCGGCTGATCACAGCATTAATTAAACGCCGTGTCCCGGAGTAAATGACAAAGAACGTTGAACAACCAACGAACGAAATTCTAGAACGGATTATTCGAACCGAACTGCGAAACTTCACACCGACCATGTGGTTGAGTTCGTTGTAGTTCTTAGTTGTGCATAGCGGATTAGTTGCTGGCGGTGGCAAGTACATAAGGCATATTTCTGTTAAGAAAATCATCAGTCTAGCGTGCAGTAATTAAAACTAATTATTGTGGTGCAATAACTGAATTTCGTCCCCTTTGGTGCAATTTGTATCACATTGCCTTCGTTAGTACCGCCTTCTTTCGTGCACTAGCATCCGACCCCTTTACCTCATATGGCTTCGGGGCCATATCATAATTAAGAGCCACCAAATGCTTTCTAAAGAGTGTACAATAGAATTTTCTTGGCCCTTTTCAGGACTGACTTAAATCAATTAGCGGATGGCCTTGACGTGTATGGGAATTCGATTGCTGCGTAGTCCTACGTCAACTTTGCGTACAACCCCATTGGGTTGTCCCTTATAGTTTTTTACCCATTTTTAAGAAAAATAATAATTAAACGTGTAACGGTTTTAAGACTAAATTTGAGATTTAACTGTTCCACCTTTCAAGGAGTGTTTAATTTGTACGATTTTTTTGGTAATTCAATTTTTTTAACCTTGTGCCAAAATGACGCTCATCCGCAGCTATCCGCAGCTGGATTCTCGTTCCGCAGATAGTATGGACCCCAAACTAAACTGTGGTGGTGGTCTTTTGAGACTGCTCGGCCCTACTCGTTAGATATAGTCCAACTTAGGAAAAAAAAAAACATTTTTAACGTAGGACTACGTTTCTCTTTTCTATACCGGGTGTCATTTCAAAATTTTGGAAAATGAGAGCGTTACGCAAAAGTGAAAGGTTTTTGAACGCTCATTACTGTCGTTTGACTGAACAGAATGCCTTCATTTATACACCATTTGATCAGAAAAACTTACAAATGTTTTTGATTAAAATTTCAATTAAGTGCTACCAGTGAAGTGAACTACTTATACAATTATTAACTTAAATATGACCTACTTATGCTCTCATACAAATCTGCATACGAACAGGTTGAAAATGTGGTTTTCCCTCTCCCGGTCCTCAAAAAAGGGTAACAAATTGTCTTCTTCTTATTTCACTAGGTTTCATTTCATGTATGGCTGTATTCATAGCCACACCCCTCAGCTGCAAATTTATTTTGCTTTGTTGCCGGTGTCTGGTTTTATAACTTAAGACTTAAGTGAAATTCGGTTCGTGCCTCTCTTCTTTTGAGGCAATGCTATCAACACCAGTATAAAGCACACGATTTGAACCAAAATGATTGCATTCGGATATTCAAGTTCGATTGAGCAGCAGGTACGGTTGTGTTCTTCGGTTTCTCGTTTTCTCGCGATTGTGCGTCTGGCTCGAAAATTATCGCTTGCGCTTGCTCATCGGCAAACGAGAAGAAAGGGCTGCAATGTTTTTTCACGTTTCCCCGCTTGACCTATTGCTGTCATAAAAATCAATAACCCGCGCGGGCGGCTTCCGCTCCGAAGCCGAACCTCCAAGCGGAAAACGACATTTGTGACAAGTTGATTACTAGAATCATCCCAGGTATCTTGCCGTCGGCCATTCACAGCGACTGAACTATTATCTGGATTGAAATAAAAGACCAATTAAATTTTACAATAAAGAAGTTTGTGTTTAAGTGGAATGCTCATGATTTATCCTAAACAACCTTTGTATATTATCAAAAAATAGTACATTTTGGATTGTTAGAGGAATTCAATCGACAGTAGTAAATTCGACAGAGATGTTTCATTAAACCCAAATGATTTTTTTTATTAAACTGAACTGAAAAAGCATTGGCTCGAGTTGTAGAAAATTTCTTAAGAAATTTCAAAAGGTGTCAAAGCAAAATATTAAAAACATTTTATTAAAATCCAACTAAATGCGTTATGATATGTATAGATTAGACGATACCATTATTACTATACACCAACGCGGTCCTACGTGAACCTCGCGGTTATATCCCTGATATAACCTACCTCAATTTTTTTTCAATAATTGCCCATTTTTTACTTATTTCAATTAACCATGAAACTTCAACAACACATTCATTTTTAGGTTTAGACAATTACCTTTCCAACGGTGTATTAAATTCGAAAATTAGACGGTTATTCGCTGAGTAAACTGCATTTGTTTGAAATGCATTTTTTCTACCATTTTCACAATTTTCCTTAGTCTGATGTCTGTGGCGCAATGAGTTTTCATCACAGAGGGCTGAAATTTTGGGATTCTAGGTTTGAACTATCTGACTATCAAATAGATAACAAGACACGTCATTCAAAGCAAGTCAATTTTTCGATTTTTGGCCACCACTTCCCCATAGTGCAAGCGTGTTGAGTACAGTGAAAGACGGCAACGTTGCATGTCGCATGACTGATGCACTGTGGGCTGTCGTGGATAGCTCAATTACGAGGCTGGCATAGGATTAGGAAGGCGACAGTCACCGCAATACTGTCTTGAGGCGGTACATTTGGTATGCCTGGTCGGGAAGCTACGCTTTCAATCCGCTCGGAAGTGTCATTGACGAAGCTGTTCATAATGCTTATCGCTTTGGAGGAAACGGCAGTATCGGGTTAAAATGCTTCAATACCGGGTAGATTTCTTCTTCCGAGCTTAGTTGTTGAAACGGTTTGCCTTCCTAGATGGTGGAGCGAGAATGCACCATAAGAGCACATCCTGTTGATATGATCGACCACTTGGAGATCAATATCCTTATTGCGTTGTAGAAGGTTATAGTCTGTTTGGGAATTCAAAGTCTATTATTGCCGATAGACGTTTAGGTCGAAAAAGTGCTTATATAACGTTAGACCAGCATTAGGAAATAAATATGTAAGCAAATTCTATTGTACACTCTTTAGAAAGCATTTGGTGGCTCTTAATTATGATACGGCCCCGGTTGTATTTTCTACGATGGTTGAGAGGGCCACTATCTTTAACGCGTAGAAGATATTTATGGATCTGTTGGTTCATTGGTTGTTCAACGCGCTTTGCCATTTACTCCGGGACGCGGCTTTTAAAACAATGCCATGTTCAGTCGGGGCGCGGTAATGGAAATTTCAAGCAACACAAGAGAAAAATTAATCCAAACGAACTCTTCAGTTGGCAAATTGATTTGGTCGTCCTGAAAAGGACGGATTTAGATGACGGGGGAGAAACATGGTTCGCGGTTGAACTTAGGCTTTCTTCTTAGTATTCTTGGTTCAGCTCCTCGTCGTTGCGGGCGGCCATCTGCAGCTGACGTGGGATGAATTTTGTCTCGTTGTTGTCACGGGCGGATTTTTCCCGCCAACTCGTAGGCTTCAGCAGCCATATTTCTCGCAGCGAGGTTGACGGGAGCATCGGCACCAACAGCCAACTGCACCATCGCCTCTCTGGGCAACGATTGTTTGCCAGTGCACCCTCCAGGGGGCTTGCTACCGCAAATGCGTTCCAACAGCAAACCCTACTCTGCACAGCTCCACGACTGCCGAAAAACTAAATCAGAAAGCGAAGGTGTACCCTTTATATAACATTCATGGCTGCCTAGGAGACGTTCCTTACTTAAATATGAAGTCTGTGCTAGAAAAGTACTGTGTATTTGGAAAATTTACTCTAAAAAACCGACAATATAAGGCATCAGCTTGTATTTACGTATATATATTAAAATAATATTAATATATAGACGTTCTGTATAAATTGATGCGAAGAAATATTCCAAATAGATTGATGCAAATATTCTGAAAATCGGTCATGAAATGAATTAGATATTAACGTTCAAAACCTTAGCATATTTCGTGACGCTCCAATTTTTCGTACCCGCAACGTGTACTCCTGTATTGAAAACAAAGACGTAGTCCTACGTCAAAAAAAAAAACAAATTAGATATCCTTTCATTTAAATTTTTTCTTCGTTGATTGGACTAATCTTCTCTGATTTTAAGCTTTTCCAGGACTATTAAGATATTAATTTACATTTAGTTTTTAATTTGCAGTACCAATCCAGTATATGTCAGATATATTTTGTAAATACATATATTATATTTTAATACGTACATTGCATACAAACATTCAATGAGGGAGGGATCCAGGGTGCCAGACGAAGTGTAGGCTGGATGAGAGATTCGTGGTTATCTGGCCCCTATTTTTAACAAACCATCAGACGGAAATCCTAATGTGTATTGCTTCCTGTTCATTTTCCTTTATCAGCGTTTCCTTGGAATGATATTCTTTATCCTTTCCGTGGGTTTCGTGTAAGTGCTTCTGCTTACGGGTCCACACCACAGTTTGATCTTGCCATTAGGGGGAACTCTACGCCATGGCAAGTCTTGTACTGGTGGTGGCTTCCTATCACATCGCATCATTTATTTAAACTTCACATAATGCCAGAAATGTAGGATTACGATCAGCACCCCAGGACATTCTTCATCTACGGTGGCGTATCTCTGTTGTGTACGATTCAGCTTTTTGCTGGAGTGCTGTTCTTGAAAGAGGCCGCTCCAATTGCCGGATCTGATGCCTTCGATTCAGTTATAATTTGTTAAAAAAAAATCTGGATTTCCTAAAGGGCGATACGGTCAAAACTTGGTCAATATCAACTTGACGTATTTCTTTCAATTTTGCATTTAAAAAACCTGAACACCCCTCATTTTGAAGGTGTGTGTGTGTAGAATGTTGCTCCTATTTTGATTTTGGAATTCACTCTTCAGTTGTCAAAATGCCGTCCAAGCAAGAAGAGCAGCGTATCAAAATTTTGCTCGCGCATCGCGAAAATCCGAGCTACTCGCACGCAAAGTTGGCAAAATCGCTAAAAGTTGCCAAATCAACCGTTACAAATGTAATTAAAGTGTTTGGGGAACGTTTGTCGACAGCCAGGAAGTCTGGATCGGGGGGAAATCGAAAACCGGAAGCCGCTGAGACGACAAAGAGAGTTGCCGGTAGTTTCAAGCGAAACCCTAACCTATCTCTCCGAGATGCCGCAAATAAGCTGGGTGTATCGTCTACAACCGTGCATCGAGCCAAAAAACGAGCCGGACTATCGACTTACAAGAAGGTAGTGACTCCAAATCGCGATGATAAACAAAATACGACGGCCAAAGCGCGATCTCGGAGGCTGTACACGACGATGCTGACGAAGTTTGACTGCGTGGTAATGGACGACGAAACCTACGTCAAAGCCGACTACAAGCAGCTTCCGGGACAGGAGTTTTATACGGTAAAAGGAAGGGGAAAGGTAGCAGATATTTTCAAGCACACGAAGCTGTCAAAGTTCGCAAAGAAATTTCTGGTTTGGCAAGCCATCTGTACCTGTGGCTTGAAAAGCAGCATTTTCATAGCTTCCGGGACTGTCAACCAAGAAATTTACGTGAAAGAGTGTTTGAATAAACGTCTGCTGCCTTTCCTGAAGAAACACGGTTGTTCCGTACTGTTTTGGCCGGATTTGGCATCTTGCCATTACGGTAAAAAGGCCATGGAGTGGTACGCCGCCAACAACGTGCAGGTGGTTCCCAAGGACAAGAACCCTCCCAACACGCCAGAGCTCCGCCCAATTGAGAAATACTGGGCTATTGTCAAGCGGAACCTAAAGAAGACCAAAAAACTGCTAAGGACGAGCAGCAGTTCAAGGCAAACTGGCTTTCTGCGGCGAAGAAGGTGGACAAGGTGGCTGTACAAAATCTGATGGCAGGGGTCAAGCGTAAGGCCCGGCAATTCGGATTTGGAAAAGCGGAAGCCTAACTGAATATTTTTCCTGAATTTTATACTAATTGAACTTGAAAAAGAAATTTAATTTGATTTTTTAAATAAACGATTTCACCGATTTACACGCGTTTTCCCTTGACCAAATTTTGACCGTATCACCCTTTAGTATCGGTGATATGGTTATTATGTACTGATTTAAGTTCTCGAAACGCCGTTTCGGCTTCCTGCTCGCCGCTTCTTGTGTTCTTTGGTAAGCAGATCCGTGATGGGGGTCGTTATTTTACTATAATTTTAAATGAACACACGATAAAAGCCTGCCAAGCCTCCTTGTGTTTTTGGTTGTGCGTAGTGCAAGATTGCATGAATACGTTCTGTTTCGATCGCCAACCGCTTTGTGTATGTTGCTCGCATGTTTGTTTTAAGCATGCGTGTTCAACGAACAAAGAACTTACACATAATTCATACAATTGTTGCGTATCGTTAAAGTTAAATAAAAAACTCTTATTGCACCGAAAATTCTGAACAAAAATGAAACATTATACATTATACAATCAATTCAGGATTCTAGCGTTCAGCATTCAGCGTTCAGCATCGAACGCTGAAGTGCTTTGGTCGAGTTTTTTTTTCGCACTCCACACTACGTTTTGTTTTTCAATCTTGGGTGAACCAACCACGTGATTATTGTGGAAAAATAAGTGAATTGTTTTCAAACGCCGAAATCCAGCAGAGCATTCCTTAAGGGAAGCAGACATTCCCAGCCGAGTCCGACGGATGTTATGTTCATCACGAGCCGATACTCTCATCAAAAACCCGAATAAGAAAGGGTAGCACCAGCAGCATCATCGCAGCAGTGACGGTAATCGCCCCATCCACCCCCTTTCCCCCCCCCCCCAAAAAAAAACACACCCCACCCCCCCCAAGAAAAAAAACCCATTTTTTTTTTTTTTCCCCCCCCTCTTTCCCCCCATATAGTATAATCGGTTTGCATAAAATGGTTCAAAAAAACGAAAGGATGAGTTATGTCAGTGACATAACTGCAAAGTTGACGTAGGACTGCTTGTTGATGTGAAGAAATTGATGTCATCGAATTCATGAATTTCTACTATATTTTATTCAGTCTAAAGAACCATGAAACCCTGTGCTGTTGGTGTGTGAGGCTCCGGTTCTTCTTCCGCTATTGGTTCTTCACGAAAATTTATAGAAACTGCAGTTCGCCTCGAATTGACTGTTAATGATATTTTGTTTGTTAAATCATCGCCAACATTAGATTGGCTTTCATAGTCATGAACAAAAGGTCACAAATACAAATTAGGCACTCTTTAAGGAAGAAGAGCTTTATTTCTATCCGCTGATATATTCAATTTGAAGGAATTGTATACAACTTCCGATAAATTAGCAGACAAAGTGTTTGTTTACAAAAGCAGATTCTTCCTAATCAAATGTTGGAACTAAAATGTCCAACGGACTTGTAAGTGTGAAATGGATCCTGTGTTTACGGAGGGAACATGGTTCGCGATTGAAATGTTCTTATCAGTTTTCTTGGCTGCAGGACAGCCTGAGTGTTTGGCGGCACGTGATACTACGATAAAAATAGGCATTTACACCGTTTCTAACTCGAGCTTGTACAGACTGAAGATTGAACATATACCCAAAAGTTGAAAAGGTGGTAGAAATGCAATTGCAGTTTATACTATAATATCTTGAGAAATCGGCATGATTCAGAAAAGGCAATTTCGCCCATTTTGATTCACAAAGCGTTTTATGGTACAAATGAAGCCATGCAAATGTGTGCACGCGACTGGCAAGCAAAAATAGCTCGAAACAATTTTATCGCTGTAGGCTCCATATGTAATCATCACCAACATACACCAACAATATACAATATGGATGAGTCGATATCACAAAATGCCGCAACGCTATTGGCCACTGTTGTATTGCCGCCGTCAAGTGTTCTATGTTTGTTCTCACTGATCATCGACAAAACGTTTTATGAAATAAACAATGCCATGCCAGCAAGTTTGTTAGCGACAGGTTGCACATAGCTTGGTGGAAAATATGTCCATTTGCTTCATTGCTGCACCCTGAATTCCTCGCCAAGTGAATTAACTGTTGGGTTTCTATTCCTATATTCTTACCTTGTCAAAGTGGCTAATTGGTTGCCATCAAGAGCCGCCGCGCTAGCGGTCCTGGTCTGCATCTCGATCTTGATGTGCAGATTTTATTTTTGTGAGCCATCTGACTTTCGAACACTCATCTCTTACTCATCAACTAAATATCACTGCGAACAATCTCACGCACACGTTCAATTTTTCATTGCGAATTGCTGTTGCTGTTTTGCCCACAACTAATGTTAGATTTTTTATCCAACTTACGATCAATAGCAAAAATGGAACAAAATCAAGCGAAATTGTATAACAATCTTACTCTATTAGTTTGGGTGTAGAGCGAATTACGAAGAACTTAACCTAACACCAAGTAGACCAGTTTAGACATTTTCGTTTTGCAAAAAGTTCCACTGGCTGGAGCGGGAATCGAACCCTCAACTTCATGACAACAACCGCTTGAACGACGGGCGACGCCGCTAACCACTTGACCACGAAGATGATGCGGGCGATTGATTTGGCCATTTTCTCCGGGACGCGGCAGTTTAAGCAACGCCATGTTGAGCCGGTGCGTGGTAATGAACATTTCGATGAGCTCAAGAGAAATTTCAATCAAACATACTCTTTAATCGGTAAATTGATTTGGTCGTCCTGAAAAGGACAGATTTTAGTTGTTTACGGAGGGATGATTTACGTCAGCGTCGACGTCGGACTTCTTCCGCTTGCCTCGTCTAGCGGACGTGCCAGCCACGTCAGGCGCCACATCAGCGTCTACTCGATTTCCAGCATCAGGGCCAAAAACTCGGAACAGCTCGGAAAAGCGCTTTTTTATCACGAGAGCGGGATACACACGTCTGAACGTGTCGATGATCCAATAACGAATGATTACTATTCTTCTTCTTTATTGTTTTAACGGGAATGCCAGGCCTGTTTTATATAATGGCATATATCATAACATGACAAGAAGGGGGTTCTCAACGAAGGCAAATCAAATTTTATAAAAGGGGACGGGCCTCAGTTGTTACGCCAGACAGCCGCGTGGAAATAAAATCATTAGTTTTCATTAGAGCGACAGGGGTTTCGGAGGTTAAATTCGCATCTTTTCTACGCAGGCAACAGAAAAACGGCCTTTGTCAGGGCCTCAGAACCCTATCCCAAGAGAGTTGAGATTTAGACACACTTGCTTCTGAAACTGCATAACAATAGTAACAATACAAACAATAGTTTGTAAATATTGGCCAGAAAAATTATAACTCACATTTTAAAACAACCTGCAACTAACCTAATCTATTATCTGCACCTAATCCACGATGAACCTATGTACAACAAGAACTACAATGAAGCTAACATACCCCCTACACTGAATATGTGAAACACATAATTGGTCTGCCGTGCTGCAGTTCCGTTCAAATTAACTGTTAATATTTCGTTTGTTGAATGTACAACGTGCTTGCTAGTTTTAACACGGCAAATAGAGATTAATATACGGATACTAAGAAAAAATGTTGCTCATTTTCTCCAGAACGTGGCTTTTCAAGCAACGCCATGTTGAACCGGTGCGTGGTAATGAACATTTCAATGAGCTCAAGAGAAATTTCAATCAAACATACTCTTTAGTTGGCAAATTTATTTGTTCGTCCTGAAAATACAGGGTTTTAGTTGTTAACGGAGGGAACATGGTTCGCGATTGAAATTTTCTTCTCGGTCTTCCTGGGCAGTAGGATGGCCTGAGTGTTTGGCAGCACGTAATACTACGATAAAAATTGACATTTGCAACGTCTTTCACTCGAGAGTGTACACACTGAACATTGACCATAGAGCGAATTACAACGAACAACTTAACCTTACACCCAGTGGATTAAACTGGACATTTTCGCTTTGCAAAAAAGTTCCACCGGCTGGAGCGGGAATCGAACCCTCACTTCATGGCAATGAACGACGGGCGACGCCGCTAACCACTTGACCACGAAGATGATGTGGGCGATTGATTTGGCCATTTTCTCCGAGACGCGGCTTTTTCAACGCCATATTGAGCCGGTGCATGGTAATGAAAATTTCGATGAGCTCAAGCGAAATTTCTATCAAACATACTCTTTAGTTGGCAACTTGATTTGATCGTCCTGAAAAGGACGGATTTTAGTTGATAACATGGTTCGCGATTGAAATTTTCTTCAGTCTTCTTGGGATGCAGGACACCACTCTGTGAAATGGTCACACCGGAGAAAATTTTGTTCAGCTCCTCGTCGTTACGGATGGCTAGCTGCAGGTGACGTGGGATGATTCTGGTCTCCTTGTTTTCACGGGTGGCGTTTTCTACCACCGTGCTCCGCAGACAAGTCTGTCGCATACGGATGCACAGCGAGAACTGATGATTGGTCGGTCGTCCCCACATGTTTGAAATTCGCTGGCACGGTAACTGTGGCAGTATGAACCAATCAGAGCGAGGCGCAAACATGATGTCATTTTCGACCAATAGCGTTGTGCGTTTAGACATTTTTCTTTTCAGTAAATTTTAATTAGTTTAAACAAACATTATGAATTAAGTTTGCAACAGAGATTCAGCGTTGATGTTCTACCTTGCGAATGAAATACTTATCGTAAAATGTCTGTGGGCCAGAGAGGAGATATTATCGTTCAAAGTCTCCAAACCCGCGTAACGCTTGCGATTTCAGAAATTTTAGAACGGCGCCCCTATACAGGAATAGAAAAGAGAGACGTAAGTCCTACGTCAAAAAATAATCATCTGATTTACCTTATTTATTTATTGTATTTTGACGTAGGACTACGTCTGTGTTTTCAATACTGGGGTACACGTTCGAAAGGAGAAAATTTAAAGCAGCACGAAAAATATATAGGTTTTTAACGTTAGTAACTAAGTCATTCCCCGATTGATTTCCAAAATGTTTGCACCAATCGATCGGAACATTTTCTACGCTTTGATTCCAATATTTAAATCTATTGCTTTTTAACATTCCACTATTGAAATTAACGCAAATATAAGGTGATGTCTTATAATGCCGATTTTTCAGAGTAAATTTACCAAATACACAGTACTTTTCTAGCACAGACTTCATATTTAAGTAAGGAACGTCGCCTATGCATCAGGGAAAGATATTTAAGAGGGAAACGTTGGAATTGTCTTTCAGTCTTTCAGCGGTCTCGAAGATGTTGAGTCAACGCTCGGCTACGCACCGTCAAGTCGACCTTCGACCGACTCTATTGCCAAGTAACATGTCTGGCCTTGACAAATTTGCAGCTCCCCCTCGGTCGTATTCACCATCTGCTCGAGAACGGTAACTACGCCAAGCCGAGCACGTTTGTGCCGAAGCCCCTGTCTACTTCGATGCGGTGATGGAATACCTGGCCGCTGAAGTGCTCGAGTAGGCAGGAATCGCCACCCGTGACAAGTAGACCAGAATCATCCCACGTCACATGCAGCTTGCCATCCGCAACGACGAAAAGCTGATAAAACTTTTCTCCGGTGTGAACATTTGACAGAGTGTTGTACTTTTCAAGCTGTCCTGCTGTACAAGAAGACCGAGTGAATAGCCTAAGTTCAATTGGAACCATGTTTTCCCCGTCAACTAAAATCTGTCCATATCAGGACGAACAAATTGATTTGCCTATCTAAAGAGTTTGTTAATTTGAAGTTTCTCTTGCGTTTTTAATACAGGGGTACACGTTGCGAGTACGAGAATTTGGTTCTGCAGTTGGTTCGCAGTTGGCGGCAGCAAGCACCCTGGAGGGTGCACTGTTCAATCGCGAACTGTTCCCCCGTCAACTAAATTCGTCCTTTTCAGGACGACCAAATTAGTTTGCCAACTAAAGAGTTTGTTTGGTTGAAATTTTCTCTTGTGCTGTTTGAAATTAATTTCAATTACCGCGTCCCGGCTGAACATAGCATTCATTAAACGCCGCGTCCCGGAGTAAATGACAAAGAACGTTGAACAACCAACGAACGAAATTCGAGCTGAACTGCAACACTTCAGACCGACCATGTGGTTGAATTCGTTGTAGTTCCTAGCTATGCATAGCGGATTAGTTGCTGGCTATTTGCTATTGCTATTTCGGTTAAGAAAATCATCCGTCTAGCGTGTAATAATTAAAACTAATTATTGTGACAATAATTGAAGTTCGTCCCCTTTGATGCAATTTGTATCACATTGCCTTCGTTGCTACCGCTTTTTTTCGTGCACTAGCATTCGACGCCATTACCTAATAGCTCGTAGCAGAACATTTTGATTAAGTCTTACGACAGTTGTGGAGCTGTGCAGTGGTTGTAGGATCGCAGTTGGCGGCAGCAAGCACCCTGAAGGGTGCACCCCCATTGGGCTGTACCTTGTAGTTTTTTTTTCTTTTAATTGAATTAGTTCCCACAGATGTTTTTGGGCGCGCTGTTATCAGCCGTCTTCTGCCTCTCCTTGGGTTGTTTTTTTTTCGGCAGAAAGTAAAAGCCCTAGACTTTTTGGTCATTACATGAAATTTGACGCGTCGTTATCTGGGGACCGAATTTCACCAGGTCAACCGAAACAAACTGCGTGTTACTGCACCTACGTATAAAATTGCAACTGAAATTGCTAGTGACGAAGGTTATTACAGCGGGTGGATAGTCAAGAAGAAAAGTATTTTGTCTCAGGAAGTACTAGCACACCGGTTTCGAGCTCGGTCCCAAGCTTGATGATTCGTCCCTAAGGCCGTAACTCATACCAATACACTCTCAAATGTTCTGTCAAAAAAAAAAAAAAAAAAAAAAAAAAAGAGTGCACACCTTGAAAGAAGGAAGCCTCCAAATTCACATCACCATAAATCACACAAACACACCAACAGACAAAAAGAAGAAAAACAACCCCCCTTTCACCAACCAATCCACTCCACCCCACATCCACACACCCCCACCCCCCATCCCCCCCCCCACTCCCTCATCCAACAAACCCCCACGAAACAAAAACAAAAAAAAAAAAAACAAAAACAAAAAAAAAACAAAAATGAGATTGTTGCTCGCGCCGAGCTCTTATCACGAAACAATGGAAGGGAGGGAGGGCCACACTCCCAATTTCTACTACCACAAAATGAAACAACGAACACAAACCACCACCAGCAGAGAAGAGATAAAAAGAAGAGCGCTTTGTGTTCCACCGGTTTCTATTTCACGGCAAACGTCCGCACCCACCACATATTTTTTGCCACAACCACCCCCCTTGTACACACCACCCACTCTTTAGGCTTTCCTCCCCCAAACAACAAAAAAAGGTTTTTTCCGCGGGAAAAAGCCCTCCCCTGTTCCAGAACCGTCCCCTGGACAAGAACCCCGCAAGAATATGAAGCCTTCCACAACAAAACGCTACAAACAGACGGATTGGTTCTTCACGAAAATTTATAGAAACTGCAGTTCGCCTCGAATTGACTGTTAATGATATTTTGTTTGTTAATTCATCGCCAACATTAGATTGGCTTTCATAGTCATGAACAAAAGGTCACAAATTCAAATTAGGCACTCTTTAAGGAAGAAGAGCTTTATTTCTATCCGCTGATATATTCAATTTGAAGGAATTGTATACAACTTCCGATAAATTAGCAGACAAAGTGTTTGTTTACAAAAGCAGATTCTTCCTAATCAAATGTTGGAACTAAAATGTCCAACGGACTTGTAAGTGTGAAATGGATCCTGTGTTTACGGAGGGAACATGGTTCGCGATTGAAATGTTCTTATCAGTTTTCTTGGCTGCAGGACAGCCTGAGTGTTTGGCGGCACGTGATACTACGATAAAAATAGGCATTTACACCGTTTCTAACTCGAGCTTGTACAGACTGAAGATTGAACATATACCCAAAAGTTGAAAAGGTGGTAGAAATGCAATTGCAGTTTATACTATAATATCTTGAGAAATCGGCATGATTCAGAAAAGGCAATTTCGCCCATTTTGATTCACAAAGCGTTTTATGGTACAAATGAAGCCATGCAAATGTGTGCACGCGACTGGCAAGCAAAAATAGCTCGAAACAATTTTATCGCTGTAGGCTCCATATGTAATCATCACCAACATACACCAACAATATACAATATGGATGAGTCGATATCACAAAATGCCGCAACGCTATTGGCCACTGTTGTATTGCCGCCGTCAAGTGTTCTATGTTTGTTCTCACTGATCATCGACAAAACGTTTTATGAAATAAACAATGCCATGCCAGCAAGTTTGTTAGCGACAGGTTGCACATAGCTTGGTGGAAAATATGTCCATTTGCTTCATTGCTGCACCCTGAATTCCTCGCCAAGTGAATTAACTGTTGGGTTTCTATTCCTATATTCTTACCTTGTCAAAGTGGCTAATTGGTTGCCATCAAGAGCCGCCGCGCTAGCGGTCCTGGTCTGCATCTCGATCTTGATGTGCAGATTTTATTTTTGTGAGCCATCTGACTTTCGAACACTCATCTCTTACTCATCAACTAAATATCACTGCGAACAATCTCACGCACACGTTCAATTTTTCATTGCGAATTGCTGTTGCTGTTTTGCCCACAACTAATGTTAGATTTTTTATCCAACTTACGATCAATAGCAAAAATGGAACAAAATCAAGCGAAATTGTATAACAATCTTACTCTATTAGTTTGGGTGTAGAGCGAATTACGAAGAACTTAACCTAACACCAAGTAGACCAGTTTAGACATTTTCGTTTTGCAAAAAGTTCCACTGGCTGGAGCGGGAATCGAACCCTCAACTTCATGACAACAACCGCTTGAACGACGGGCGACGCCGCTAACCACTTGACCACGAAGATGATGCGGGCGATTGATTTGGCCATTTTCTCCGGGACGCGGCAGTTTAAGCAACGCCATGTTGAGCCGGTGCGTGGTAATGAACATTTCGATGAGCTCAAGAGAAATTTCAATCAAACATACTCTTTAATCGGTAAATTGATTTGGTCGTCCTGAAAAGGACAGATTTTAGTTGTTTACGGAGAGATGATTTACGTCAGCGTCGACGTCGGACTTCTTCCGCTTGCCTCGTCTAGCGGACGTGCCAGCCACGTCAGGCGCCACATCAGCGTCTACTCGATTTCCAGCATCAGGGCCAAAAACTCGGAACAGCTCGGAAAAGCGCTTTTTTATCACGAGAGCGGGATACACACGTCTGAACGTGTCGATGATCCAATAACGAATGATTACTATTCTTCTTCTTTATTGTTTTAACGGGAATGCCAGGCCTGTTTTATATAATGGCATATATCATAACATGACAAGAAGGGGGTTCTCAACGAAGGCAAATCAAATTTTATAAAAGGGGACGGGCCTCAGTTGTTACGCCAGACAGCCGCGTGGAAATAAAATCATTAGTTTTCATTAGAGCGACAGGGGTTTCGGAGGTTAAATTCGCATCTTTTCTACGCAGGCAACAGAAAAACGGCCTTTGTCAGGGCCTCAGAACCCTATCCCAAGAGAGTTGAGATTTAGACACACTTGCTTCTGAAACTGCATAACAATAGTAACAATACAAACAATAGTTTGTAAATATTGGCCAGAAAAATTATAACTCACATTTTAAAACAACCTGCAACTAACCTAATCTATTATCTGCACCTAATCCACGATGAACCTATGTACAACAAGAACTACAATGAAGCTAACATACCCCCTACACTGAATATGTGAAACACATAATTGGTCTGCCGTGCTGCAGTTCCGTTCAAATTAACTGTTAATATTTCGTTTGTTGAATGTACAACGTGCTTGCTAGTTTTAACACGGCAAATAGAGATTAATATACGGATACTAAGAAAAAATGTTGCTCATTTTCTCCAGAACGTGGCTTTTCAAGCAACGCCATGTTGAACCGGTGCGTGGTAATGAACATTTCAATGAGCTCAAGAGAAATTTCAATCAAACATACTCTTTAGTTGGCAAATTTATTTGTTCGTCCTGAAAATACAGGGTTTTAGTTGTTAACGGAGGGAACATGGTTCGCGATTGAAATTTTCTTCTCGGTCTTCCTGGGCAGTAGGATGGCCTGAGTGTTTGGCAGCACGTAATACTACGATAAAAATTGACATTTGCAACGTCTTTCACTCGAGAGTGTACACACTGAACATTGACCATAGAGCAAATTACAACGAACAACTTAACCTTAAACCCAGTGGATTAAACTGGACATTTTCGCTTTGCAAAAAAGTTCCACCGGCTGGAGCGGGAATCGAACCCTCACTTCATGGCAATGAACGACGGGCGACGCCGCTAACCACTTGACCACGAAGATGATGTGGGCGATTGATTTGGCCATTTTCTCCGAGACGCGGCTTTTTCAACGCCATATTGAGCCGGTGCATGGTAATGACAATTTCGATGAGCTCAAGCGAAATTTCTATCAAACATACTCTTTAGTTGGCAACTTGATTTGATCGTCCTGAAAAGGACGGATTTTAGTTGATAACATGGTTCGCGATTGAAATTTTCTTCAGTCTTCTTGGGATGCAGGACACCACTCTGTGAAATGGTCACACCGGAGAAAATTTTGTTCAGCTCCTCGTCGTTACGGATGGCTAGCTGCAGGTGACGTGGGATGATTCTGGTCTCCTTGTTTTCACGGGTGGCGTTTTCTACCACCGTGCTCCGCAGACAAGTCTGTCGCATACGGATGCACAGCGAGAACTGATGATTGGTCGGTCGTCCCCACATGTTTGAAATTCGCTGGCACGGTAACTGTGGCAGTATGAACCAATCAGAGCGAGGCGCAAACATGATGTCATTTTCGACCAATAGCGTTGTGCGTTTAGACATTTTTCTTTTCAGTAAATTTTAATTAGTTTAAACAAACATTATGAATTAAGTTTGCAACAGAGATTCAGCGTTGATGTTCTACCTTGCGAATGAAATACTTATCGTAAAATGTCTGTGGGCCAGAGAGGAGATATTATCGTTCAAAGTCTCCAAACCCGCGTAACGCTTGCGATTTCAGAAATTTTAGAACGGCGCCCCTATACAGGAATAGAAAAGAGAGACGTAAGTCCTACGTCAAAAAATAAATTTATATTTTTTTTTTTTTTTTTTTTTTTGACTAAGGATTTGTTTGTTTTTTCTAATAACACCGACACACACGAAAAAAAAAAAAAAAAAACAAAAAAAAAAAAAAATAATATTTTTAGTAAAAAAAAAAATACAATCCCCCTTTTTACAAAAAAAATTCCACCCCACGCAACAGATATTTTTCTCCCCTTTTTAAAAATAAAAATAAATATTTTTTTTTAATACCACCACAAAAAAAAAAAACAAAAAAAAAGAGATATTTTTTAAAACGCCGTTTTTCAAAGAAAATTTACCAAAAACACAGTACTTTTCTAGCACAGACTTCATATTTAAGTAAGGAACGTCCCCTATGCATCAGGGAAAAATATTTAAGAGGGAAACGTTGGAATTGTCTTTCAGTCTTTCAGCGGTCTCGAAGATGTTGAGTCAACGCTCGGCTACGCACCGTCAAGTCGACCTTCGACCGACTCTATTGCCAAGTAACATGTCTGGCCTTGACAAATTTGCAGCTCCCCCTCGGTCGTATTCACCATCTGCTCGAGAACGGTAACTACGCCAAGCCGAGCACGTTTGTGCCGAAGCCCCTGTCTACTTCGCTGCGGTGATGGAATACCTGGCCGCTGAAGTGCTCGAGTAGGCAGGAATCGCCACCCGTGACAAGTAGACCAGAATCATCCCACGTCACATGCAGCTTGCCATCCGCAACGACGAAAAGCTGATAAAACTTTTCTCCGGTGTGAACATTTGACAGAGTGTTGTACTTTTCAAGCTGTCCTGCTGTACAAGAAGACCGAGTGAATAGCCTAAGTTCAATTGGAACCATGTTTTCCCCGTCAACTAAAATCTGTCCATATCAGGACGAACAAATTGATTTGCCTATCTAAAGAGTTTGTTAATTTGAAGTTTCTCTTGCGTTTTTAATACAGGGGTACACGTTGCGAGTACGAGAATTTGGTTCTGCAGTTGGTTCGCAGTTGGCGGCAGCAAGCACCCTGGAGGGTGCACTGTTCAATCGCGAACTGTTCCCCCGTCAACTAAATTCGTCCTTTTCAGGACGACCAAATTAGTTTGCCAACTAAAGAGTTTGTTTGGTTGAAATTTTCTCTTGTGCTGTTTGAAATTAATTTCAATTACCGCGTCCCGGCTGAACATAGCATTCATTAAACGCCGCGTCCCGGAGTAAATGACAAAGAACGTTGAACAACCAACGAACGAAATTCGAGCTGAACTGCAACACTTCAGACCGACCATGTGGTTGAATTCGTTGTAGTTCCTAGCTATGCATAGCGGATTAGTTGCTGGCTATTTGCTATTGCTATTTCGGTTAAGAAAATCATCCGTCTAGCGTGTAATAATTAAAACTAATTATTGTGGCAATAATTGAAGTTCGTCCCCTTTGATGCAATTTGTATCACATTGCCTTCGTTGCTACCGCTTTTTTTCGTGCACTAGCATTCGACGCCATTACCTAATAGCTCGTAGCAGAACATTTTGATTAAGTCTTACGACAGTTGTGGAGCTGTGCAGTGGTTGTAGGATCGCAGTTGGCGGCAGCAAGCACCCTGAAGGGTGCACCCCCATTGGGCTGTA
Organism: Aedes koreicus; assembly: GCA_024533555.2. Classification (NCBI taxonomy): domain Eukaryota; kingdom Metazoa; phylum Arthropoda; class Insecta; order Diptera; family Culicidae; genus Aedes; species Aedes koreicus. The sequence continues at coordinate 67,385 of JAHHFK020004886.1, read as the reverse complement.
CCTTGTAGTTTTTTTTTCTTTTAATTGAATTAGTTCCCAAAGATGTTTTTGGGCGCGCTGTTATCAGCCGTCTTCTGCCTCTCCTTGGGTTGTTTTTTTTCGGCAGAAAGTAAAAGCCCTAGACTTTTTGGTCATTACATGAAATTTGACGCGTCGTTATCTGGGGACCGAATTTCACCAGGTCAACCGAAACAAACTGCGTGTTACTGCACCTACGTATAAAATTGCAACTGAAATTGCTAGTGACGAAGGTTATTACAGCGGGTGGATAGTCAAGAAGAAAAGTATTTTGTCTCAGGAAGTACTAGCACACCGGTTTCGAGCTCGGTCCCAAGCTTGATGATTCGTCCCTAAGGCCGTAACTCATACCAATACACTCTCAAATGTTCTGTCAAAAAAAAAGCGAATCAAAACAAAAACAAAGATACTTGCAACAAAAGGTACTGAAAAGCGATGGTGTGGTTTCTGCAGCGAGCCTGATCTTGTGAAGACGTTATGGAAGGTAAGGGGCGACTTCCAAATTCTGATTAGTCTACCATTGAAATTCTGGAATGCAAACAATTGTCAGCAGGATCAATGGTAGATGGAAAAAAGTGTGCGCCTTGTTGTACCAACGGTATTTCATTGTGTCAAGTGCAAACAGTTCGGACATACAGCTAATTTTTGGCGACAACAACCCCAGTGTGGCAAATGCGACCAATGGCATCTTGAGGATGCTTGCCAACAGGAAGCAACAAAGTGTGTTTACTGTGGCAAAGAGCCTCTCCATGATTTGCAGAACTGTCCCGTGTACAAGAAGCGCGCAGGAATGTGAAGCGTTCCATAACAAAACGCTACAAACTAAAAGGAAGCGTATGCCGAAATGGTACACGCCCCGGGTAAAAGGAAGCCCACTAGTTCCCCGGGTGTGCGTTGGAAACAAATAAAACCTACTTTCAAAAGCTGTCAAAAAATTGGAGGTAGTGGGAGTAAATCTAAAAAACCGAACAAACCGGTAATAGCTGATGCATCCTTTAATTCAAAACTACTTCAAGCAACTGACTGTATCATGGCCCCTCATTGGGGAATGCATATCTTTTGATGAATAATTCGTCGAATGACGATCAAGATATGATCACCGTATTACAATGGAACTGTCGAAGTCTAATACCCTAATTAGACTCGTTCAAGTATTTGATTCACAATTCTGATTGTGATATATTTGCTCTCTGTGAAACATGGAAGACCAGTTCAGAGGTGGTGGCGTATTGGCTTATTGCGGTAAAGTTTAACCATTAATGCAAATCTGCCACGCTTGAGGATTGCTACCATCTGGAGCAAGTAGCAGTGTGCATTAACCTGGAACACCGGTCACTATTCATCACCGGAATCTATCTCTGCTCTCTCTCCAGCCCGGATTTATACAAGTCTCATATCGATGCTCTACAAACCATCATCGAAAGATCTTCGTCTCGCGATATCATCCTGGCACTGGGCGACTACAATCTCCCGTTTTTTAACTGGAACTTCGACGAGGATGTGAACGGTTATTTACCATCGAATGCGTCTATGGAGCAGGAACTGGCACTTACGGAACCGATGCTCACCAGCGGACTAGTCCAAGTTAATTCACTTGTAAATTCAAATAGAAGACTCTTGGACCTAGCCTTTACCACCGAACCGGATGCTATCAACCTTCTTGAGCCGCCTGTTCCTCTCTTGGACATCGCATCAGCATCACAATCCGTTCTTCTTGAAACTAGACGCTCACTACAATTCGCCCATTATACCCGATTATGATTCATATCCACCTGAATTGAACTTCAGGCTCTGCTATTTTGACTCCATGAATAATGTATTGGCTACTATTAATTGGCAACAGACTTTAGAGGGTGATTCCGTCGATGCTATTTCTGACCAATTTTACGACAAACTGTATGAAACTCTCTATGCGCGAGCTACTCTCCGACGGCGGATTACAAGGCCAACTTCTGTGCAACCCTGGTGGAATCCAACGTTACGCTAGCTGCGGAATATGCTACGCAAGTCGCGAAAACGACATCTCATTGCCAGAACCAATTAAACTAAAAATAATCTACGTTTAATCGAAACCAGGTACAATGTACTACTAAAGTCCAGTTATGAGGAACACGTCCAGCAATTGCAAGCAACCTGAAGCAAAACCCAGCGGAATTTTGGAAGTTTGTGAAGTCACAACGTTCTTGTAATAGTATTCCTAACACAGTTGAATTCCATGGGATCGCCGCTAGCTCCCCTGTCGATGCTGCGAACTTGTTTGCGTGCTTTTTTCAATCAGTTTATAGCACAAATGCGCCACCTCTGCACCCAAATAGCTTCGACAACTTACGGATGTTCAATATGAACTTCCCAGCGCTTTGTTTCTCGCCGGATGACGTCATGAAACCCTTGAACGACCTTGATGTTTCAAAAGGCACTGTTGAAGATGGAATTCCTCCGTCTCTTCTCAAGTTTTGCTCACGCTTTCATGCTTTTCCGATATGCAGCATATTTAACCGTTCGTTAAGAGAGAGTAAGTTCCCTGGAATATGGAAAACTGCGTAAATTGTGCCAATCGGAACCTTGTTGAAAACTATCGTGGAATATCGCTTCTCTGTTACGTCAGCTTGGTATTTGAAACGTTAGTTCACAACGCTGTGTACAATGTTGTGCATCCTTTAATATCGGAGCTCCAGCATGGATTCGTTCAGCATCGCTCTGCAACTACGAATTTGCTGTGCTATACCAATACGTTGTTTCGAGAGGTTGAATCCCGAAGGCAGGTTGACTCTATCTATGTCGATTTTTCTAAAGCTTTCGACACAGTACCACACCTGTCCGCAGCCGAAAAGCTAAAGGCTGTAGGATTCTCAATTTGGTTCATTGAGTGGATTCTTTCTTACTCTACTGAGCATCAGTCCTTCGTTACGGTAAATTCCGCACGCTCGAGAACTTTTGCAATTACTTTAGGAGTACCGCTAGGAAGTGTGCTCGGCCCAATGCTTTTTGTTCTTTTCGTTAATGATCTGTGCCCTCGTATTTCATCGTTCAAGCAAATGTTTGCCGATGGCCTGAAGATGCTTAGAGTCATTATGTCTGCGCTTGACTGTCTTGTCCTTCAAAACGATATTAACGAACTACTGCTGTGGTGTAACGATAACGGTATGCGGGGCAACATAGCCAAATGTAAGATGATTTCGTTCTTCCGTCGTACAGAGATCATCACGCATCAATATACAGTTGGTGCGGTTCCACTAGAGTGAGTCACACCTATATTAGGTGTCACAATTGACTCCAAGTTCAAATTTAACAAACACGTCGCGCTGTTTATGGCCAAGGCCCCCATGGTGCTTGGATTCATTCAACGTTATACTTGGAACTTCACAGATAGCTACGCACAAAAGACATTATTCTGTATCTTAGTCCGTAGTTTACTGGAACACGTGGCCGCTGTCTGGTCACCATATCACGGTGGCGTAGTTTTGGGGATAAGAAAGTGCTACCCCTTCTATAAAATGTCACTCCCAATACTCTCAGGCATTGAAATCATCGCTTGCCAAATAAATGTTAAGAACAACAGAACACCAGAACCAAGATCTTTGCATAGCTTCTGTCTATGTCCTTCCGAGAACATCAATACACCGCCATCAACTTTGGAGTTCAGTAACATTGCTTCCATCTCCAGTTCTTATTCTGGGCGATCTGAACTCCCACGGTACTGCTTGGGGCGAACAATATGATGACAACAGAGCGGATATTTTCTATGACTTATGCGAAGATTTCAACTTACCCATCTTGAACACTGGGGATGCGACACGAATAGCAAAACCTCCTGCCAGCGAGAGTCGACTTGACATATATTTGTTCTCTAGTTCACTATCATTAGATTGTCTGTGGAAGGTAATCAATGATCCCCATGGTAGTAATCACCTACCAATTATTATCTCAATCAAAAATGGTTGTCAAAAAACAGACCAACTTTACACTAAAGACAACGGGGTCCTGTTGGGCAAACGGTTGTCTTTTAGGACCTTTTTGTTACCCACAATGGCTGTTGTGCAGTTTAACCGGTTGACCGCTTTGTCCGTTGCTCACGTTCTTTCTTCCACTGTCTCTTTATTATATTATTTGTGAACCTTGACTTCTCAATTTCGCTCTGTGTAGCTTGATGGTTTTCCGCTAATCCCGCTGATCGAATGTTTCAACGTCCAGTGGCCGTTATTGCCGTCCAGGCCAGCGACCCGAGCCATTCGCAAATTTTCGTCATCTTTCGTGGCCATTATCATCCATTTAAGATGGCCATGCCTATCGCCACCCCTAATGGACTCCCAATAGGCGGTTGTTCGTCTATCTGGAGGCGGGTTTTGCCAGCTTTGGTGGGGTGGATGGCTGCGTTCTACCGTACGCACTTCTAACGTTGCCTACCCGGGAGTTTGCTTATATGAGTGAATTTTACAACCTCTACCTGCCATTGTTTTTCAAACGGACGGGAATAACGCGAAAATCTTAAAAATACTCACCAGCGAGATGCGGATAGTTACACTCTCCCCCAGCTAAGGTAAAAATATTTACAAAGTAAATATTGTTGTCTTCAGATCACCCAAGCCATCCCTGGTTACACGTACCTCTGAACCTGCACAACACAATCAAATTGTCACATGACAAGACCATATTAACTGACTGTAGTTATTAGAACATTAAATTTGCTACCATTATCATCGAGTATCGGGGTCATAAGTTTTCATTGTTGAACTTCATCAACTCTACTCTACTACTACATCACTACTGACCATCAGTGTCAATTGACTCCGGTCTCCAGCGATCAAATACATAGGGGTTTAGACCTAGTAACCTCGAAACAAATAAGCAGAACTTTCACCGATTGTTTAAAAAGACATTTAAAACTACAAATATATACTATCATTTACCTATATAACAAATTAAAAAATTTACAAGCACCATATTTTTATTATTACAAGCATTTATATACATTAAATGAGTCATGCGCATAGTGCATGAAACATTTCACACGACTTGTCGGAGTAGCGTTCTACTATTATCGTTGCAACTGAAAACCGGAATAACCCACTGGCGCCAAATGGTTTTTCTCTCGTTCTGTACGATTGAATTGTGGCGCATTTAGTGCGCTGTACAGCGCATCTGATGTGCTACACAGCGCACTAGATGCGACACTTTGTTGCCATACGGAAAAGCAGTTATATTGATTTGCGCGAGTGATTTTTTCCGGTTTTCAACTGCAACGAGAATATGTTTTTATAGATAACGTTATCACTGTTTTATCTGTGTGTGTGAAAAGGTGGTGGTGTTTCGAGACAAATAGAAACTCTGCTGCCAATAGTGATGCTGTTGCGATATGGATAACATGTGGCTAATACCTTCTGATGAGGTTTTAATAAGAAATGATTTGACTTGCCGGCGGCGAAAATTCAGCATATCATGATCGATTTTTAACTATCGGCAAATTGATCTTTCCCTTGGTTTTGAGTAAGTAGATCATGCGTATTTCTTGTTAGAAGCTCATCTGTACATTTCTATTGTCAATCATGCGATACATGGTAAGTATACTTGATAAAGGAAAAAAAAAAAATGTTGGAGTATTTAGTCTGAGTGAAACTCAGAGTTTTCTATTGTTCTGCAATATGGACTTGACAAGACCTTGACACAAATTTCATACACATTGTTTATCTAGTCACATACCTCTCCTCCTTATTGTTTCAGCCTGAATGCATTGCTGTTACAACTTGTTTGCAACATTGCTTTCTAGACATGAAATTTACAGAAGATATACGATGCGCATTTGCATTTTTACTTTGACAACAATACAACTAACAAATTTAAAAAATATATAAAATTTTGAGGACTAATATATGAACATAAATTAATTATTTCTAAAATTTCAGGCAAACATTCATATCTACAAAAACGACGAATATCTAGAGAAAAGGCTTGTAAAATGGAACACGATCAGTTTTTTGCTCGTACCATGTATAATTTTTATTTTCTCGCGGAACCAAAGACATCTTTCGAAAGTGGAACTAAAAGGCGCCAACTTTGCCCAAGAAACTGATTATTTATAGTCATAAAAAACGAAAGGGTGAGTTATGTCAGTGACATAACTGCAAAGTTGACGTTGGACTGCTTGTTGATGTAAAGAAATTAATGTCATCGAATTGATAAATTTCTACTATATTTTATTCAGTCTAAAGAACCATGAAACCCTATGCTATTGGTGTGTGAGGCTCCGGTTCTTCTTCCACTATTGGTTCTCCACGAAAATTTATAGAAACTGCAGTTCGGTTCGAATTGACTGTTAATGATAGTTTGTTTGTTGAATGTCCAATGTGCTTGCTAGTGTTAAATGGGTCCTGTGTTTACGGAGGGAACATGGTTTGCGATTAAAATGTTCTTATCAGTCTTCTTGAGCTGCAGGACGGCCTGAGTGTTTGGCAGCACGTAATACTACGATAAAAATCCCAAACAAACATTAGTGTCGAATAACCGCTTGTTCAAACAAATTTGGAGAAGTTGTTCAGCTTTTGTTTCTAGAAAGCTGAATAACTTCTCCAAATTTGTTTGAACAAGCGGTTATTCGACGCTGATGTTTGTTGGGATAGGCATTTACACCATCTTCAACTGCAGATTGTACAGACTGAACAATGAACATACACCCAAAAGTTGAGAAAGTGACAAAAATATGCAATTGCAGTTTTTGCTATCATTTCTTGAAAAATCCGCATGATTCAGAAAAGGCAATTTTGCCCATTTTGATCCACAAAGCGTTTTATGGTACAAATGAAGTTATGCACGTGTGTGCAAACGACTCGCAGGCACAAATAGCTCGAAACAAATTTATCGCTGTAGTGTTCTTGTTCAATCATCATCAACATATCAATATACAATATGTATGAGGCGATAGCACAAAATGGTGCAACGCTATTGGACACTGATGTAATGCCGCCGTCAAGTGTTCTATTTTTGTTCTCATTGATCATCGACAAAGCGTTTTATGAAATGCAAATGCCATGCAAATGTGTGATAGCGACAGGTTGCACACAGCTTGGTCTAAAATATATGCATTTGCTTCAATGCTGTACCCTGAATTCCTCGCCAAGCGAACCAAATGTAAGGTTACTATTACAATACTTTTAGTTTGTCAAAGTGGCTGAATGGTTGCCATGAAGCGCCGCCTTGTTGTGGCAGTTGCGGTTTAAATCTCGGTCTCAAATATTCATATTTTATTTTTGTGAGTCATCTGACTTTCGGGTTCCCATCTCTTACTCAACCACTGCGCACAACCTCACGCACATATTTAATTTTTCAAAGCGAATTGCTGTGTTGCTTTTTTGCCCACAACCAATGTTGGATTTTTCCTCCAACTTACGATCCACAGCACGAAATGGAACAAAATCATGCGAAATTATATTACAATCTTGCTTTTTGACGAAGGACTTACGTCTCTCTTTTCTATTCCTGTATAGGGGCGCAGTTTTAAAATTTCTGAAATCACAAGCGTTACGCGGGTTTGGAGACTTTGAACGATAATATCTCCTCTCTGGCCCACAGAAATTTTAAGTATTTCATTCGCAAGGTATAACATCAAAGCTGAATCCCTGTTGCAAACTTAATTCATAACGTTTGTTTAAACTAATTAAAATGTACTTAAAAGAAAAATGTCTAAACGCACAAAGCTATTGGTCGAAAATGACATCATGTTTGCACCTCGCTCTGATTTGTTCATACTGCCACAGTTACCGTGCCAGCGATTATCAAACATGTGGGGACGACCGACCAATCATCAGTTCTCGCTGTGCATCCGCATGCGACAGACGTGTTTTCGGAACACGTTGGTAGAAAACGCCGCCTGTGAACACAAAAAGACCAGACCAAGAAGAACCATCCACGTTACCTGTAGCTAGCCATCCGCAACGACGAGGAGCTGAACAAACTCTTTTCACAGAGTGGTGTCCTGCAACTCATCGAAATTTTCATTACCACACACCGGCTCAATATAGCGTTGAAAAAGCCGCGTCCCGGAGAAAATGGCCAATTCAATCGCCCACATCATCTTCGTGGTCAAGTGGTTAGCGGCGTCACCCGTCGTTCATTGCCATGAAGTGAGTGTTCGATTCCCACTCCAGCCTGTGGAACTTTTGACCTAGGACTTACGTCTCTCTTCTCTATTCCTGCATAGGGGTGCCGTTCTAATATTTCTGAAATTGATAGCGTTACGCGGGTTGGGAGATTATGAACGATAATATCTCATCCCTTGCCCACAGAAATTTTATGATACGTATTTCATTCGAAGTGTAGAATATCAAAGTTGAATCCCTGATGCTTACTTTATTCATAACATTTGTTTAAACTAGTTAAAAATTACTTAAAAGAAAAATGTCTAAACGCACATAGCTATTGGCCGAAAATGACATCATATTTGCGCCACGCTCTGATTGGTTCATACTGCCACAGTTACCGTGCCAGCGATTATCAAACACGTGGGAACGACCGACCAATCATCAGTTGTCGCTGTGCATCCGTATGCGACAGACGTGTTAGCCGTGCATGTTGGTAGAAAACGCAGCCCGTGAAAACAAGAATACCAAAATCATCCCACGTCACTTGCAGCTGGCCACCCGCAACGACGAGGAGCTGAAAAAAACTTTTCTCCGGTGTGACCATTTCACAGAGTGGTGTACTGCAGCCCAAGAAGACTGATAATTTCAATCGCGAACCATGTTTCCTCCGTAAACAATTAAAATCCGTCCTTTTCAGGACGATCAAATCAATTTACCGACTAAAGAGTATGTTTGATTGAAATTATTACGCCAAACATCAGCGTGGCAATAAAATCATTAGTTTTCATTAAAGCGACAGGGTTTTCGGATGTTAAATTCGCATCTTTTCAACTCAGGCAACAGAAAATCGGCCCTTGTAAGGGCCTCAAACCCCGTCCAAAGAGAGTTGAGATATGGACACACTTGCTTCTGAAACTGCAAAAATATTATAGTTAGTAAATATTGGCCAGAAAGATGGGAGCTCACACTTGATAACTACCAGCAACTAACCTAATCTATTATCTGCAACTAATCCATTGTGTACCTTTGTACAACTAGGAACTACAACGAAACTAACCTACCCCATACACTAAATATGTTTACACATAATCGGTCTGCTGTGTTGCAGTTGAATGTCCAACGTGCTGCTAGTGTTAACATGGCGAATAGAGATTTATAAATGGATACTAATAAAAAATGTTGGCTATTTTCTCCGGGACGTTGCTTTTCAAGCAACCGATGCGTGGTAATGAAAATTTCAATGAGCTCAAGAGAAATTTCAATGAAACATACTCTTCATTAGTTGACAAATTGATTTGGTCGTCCTGAAAAGAACGGATTTTAGTTGTTTACGGAGGGGAACATGGTTCGTGATTGAAACTACCACCGACCAGCACCATCATCACTGTCATCATTTTAATCATCGTTGAGCTCCACGTCGAGCTGGTACACGCGGCCACACATCGTCGCTCGGCAGCAGCAGCACATTCGTCGCCCGGGAGCAGCAGATCAATAATACATATAAGTTAAGTTTTTGTTTTATTCTCTCTCCTGAGTAAATTTTATCTTGTGTGTGCGTGTGTGTGAGTGTGTTTAGCTTTAGTTTGTTTATCTGTATTTTTTTTTAATAATTGCGTTGAGTTAATGGTTGAGCATATGAGGCTCCCACGGCTAAATCATGGATGATTTGTCGGAAGATGAATCATCTATGCAGCCGCATAAAGAGGTAACTCAAAAAGTTACCCGATCGCGAGCCTATCCAGCTGATTCGGCTGGTCCATGGGTTGTTTATTTTCAGCCCAAAACGAAACCTCTAAATGTTTGTCAAATTTCTGATGATCTGACGAAGCGATTCCCGGCAGTGACCGAGATAATTAAGGTCAGACCCAATAAACTTCGGGTCGTTGTGTCCAACCTTAAGCAGGCTAACGAGATTGCTGTCGCTCAGCTCTTTACTCTCGAGTATCGGGTGTATATCCCAGCTCGGGGTATTTAAATTGAAGGTGTAGTCACCGAAACAAGTCTGACCCCTGAGATCCTGCTGAAGCAGGGGGTTGGTCGATTTAAGAACCCTCTGCTGTCTCCGGTTAAGATACTGGATGCACGCCAATTAGGCATAATATCGATCAATAAGGGTGAAACAAAGTTTACACAGTCAGACTCGTTTCGTGTGACCTTCTCTGGCTTAGCACTCCCTCAATACGTCGAGTTGGGAAAACTTGGACTACCTGTGCGGTTGTTCGTACCTCGGGTCATGATCTGCCAGAAATGCAAGAAGATGGGACATACGACATCCCATTGCGCCAATAAGGCACCCTGCTCCAATTGCGGGGGGGAACATGAGGATGGTGCCTGCGCGGACAGCACACCAAAATGCGCTTTTGCAAGGGAACTCCTCCTCATGCTCTCTCGTCGTGCCCGGCGAACAAGCAACCCCGGGAAAAATTAGAACGCTCGCTAATAATGCGTTCCAGGCAATCTTTCGCTGAAATGGTGAAAAAAGCCTCACCATCACCCGATTCCAATACACATCCCTTTACTCCTCTGTCAGATGACGAGTCTGACTTTGAAGAGGAAACATCATTCAGCTTTCCGGAAGGTGCTTCAAGGAAGCGAAGACGCGTCCACCTACGGAAAGTTACTGAACAGGAGCCCAAAACCAGCTTGCCCATTTAAAGGTAAGGTGGAAAAAAGGAAAATCCAATTCCACCTGGTTTTCGTCATACTACACCCAGCACTTTCCATCTCTTCCGGGGACATACAAAACCCCTGATGCTCCGATTTTAAGAACAGAAGCCCCTTCCTCGACTGGGCTGTTCTCATTTAATAACATTGTCGAAGGTATCTTTAAGTACCTCGAAATTTCTGACCCTCTTAAAAGCATTGTTCTGGCAATGCTTCCCACAGTGAAGACTTTTTTGAAGCAATTGACAATCAAGTGGCCCCTCCTTGCAGCTATCATTTCCTTCGATGGATAATTTTCCAAATGAGGTCGATGATTTGATCACTGTTCTACAGTGGAACTGTCGAAGTCTTATTTCTAAATTTTAATCATTCAAATTTTTGGCTCACAATACCGGTTGTGATGCATTGCTCTTTGTGAAACATGGCTCTCTTCCGAAATCGTTCGTCCGTTTCATGATTTCAATATTATTCGTCTTGATCGTGAGGATTCACGTGGAGGAGGAGTACTCTTGGGGATCAAAAAGTGCTACTCCTTCTATAGAGTGAACTTTCCTCAAACTTCAGGTATTGAAGTTGCCGCATGTCAGGCTGTTATTAAAAATAAAAGCCTTTGCATTGCTTCTGTATATATTCCTCCTGGAGCCTCAATGAACCGGAAACAACTTTCAGATATTTGTTCGGTCCTTGCTACTCCACGGTTGATCATGGGAGATTTCAACTCTCGCGGTACAGGCTGGGGAGAACTGTACGTCGACAACCGGTCTTCCTTGATATATGACAACTTCAATATGACAGTTCTTAACAATGGAGTTGGCAGTAGATTAGACCTCACACTTTGCTCGAATTAATTATCATTGGACTGCATGTGGAATGTGATCCAGGATCCCACGGTAGTGATCATTTGCCTATCAAAATTTCGGTTGCCACCGGGTTCGATCCGTTGGAATCCATCAACGTTGCGTATGATCTTACCCGTAACATCGATTGGACAAAGTTTAGGGCAGCTATAGATGAAGCCGTAACGACGGCAGAAGAGCTTCCACCGCTGGAAGAATATAACTACGTAACTGAACTACGAACAACGAGAGCGAGGCGTACTCGGACCAATGGATCCTCAAGTTTGCGCTTAAAGTTTGTCTAGATTTGGTACCGGCACGGATGATTCCTCGCGAAACCACGAATTCGATAGATGAGATCAGCCAACCCTTTTCAATGGTAGAGTTCTCTCTCGCACTCCTATCGTGTGGCAATAGGGGCTGATAGGATCAAGTTCAACTTGCTTAAGAACCTGCCAGACGTCGCTAAAACGCGCATGTTGAACTTGTTTAATCAGTTTTTGGAACTAAACATTGTACCGGATGATTGGAGACGGGTGAGAGTTATTGCAATTCAAAAACCTGGTAAGCCCGCGTCCGACCACAGCTCCTATTGACCCATTGCGATGTTATTTTGTATTCGAAAGTTGTTGGAGAAAATGATCCTCTCCCGTCTGAACAAATGGGTTGAGACGAACAACCTACTTTCAGATACTCAATATGGTTTCCGTAAGGGTAAGGGAACGAACGACTGTCTCGCGTTGCTTTCCACAGATATTCAGCTAGCTTTTGCTAAAAAAGAGCAAATGGCTTCTGTTTTCTTGGATATCAAGGGGGCTTTTGATTCAGTATCTGTTGAAGTTCTCTCAGATAAACTCCACGCTTGCGTCTTTTCTCCATTAATGAACAATTTTTTGTACAATTTACTGTCAGAGAAACATATGAACTTTTCTCATGAAACCTCTACAGCTTCCCAATTTAGCTACATGGGTCTCCCCCAGGGATCATGTTTAAGCCCTCTTTTGTATAATGTTTATGTCAAAGACATTGACGGTTGTCTAAGTGACAACTGTACGTTGAGACAACTTGCAGATGACGGCGTAGTGTCTGTCACGGGACCCAATGGGGTCGATCTGCAAGGACCCTTACAGGATACCTTAGACAATTTGACTACTTGGGCTCTAGAGTTGGTAGTTTTTTCTAGGGAGCATAACCCAGCACAACCGAAGCTTCAAATTTGGGGTACACCGATTACTCATTCCATGTCATTTAAATATTTTGGGGTCTGGTTCGATTCTAAGTGCACCTGGAGATCCCACACAGAGTATCTGAAGCGAAAATGCCAGCAAAGGATACACTTTTTCTTCACAATTACCGGGACCTGGTGGGGAGCACATCCGCAAGATCTGCTAACGTTGTAACGGACAACGATTTTGTCGGTTATTGAATATGGTAGTTTTTGTTTTCAGTCGGCGGCTCGGTCGCATTTTATAAAACTGGAACGTATTCAGTATCGATGTCTTCGTATCGCATTAGGTTGCATACACTCGACTCACACCATGAGTCTTGAAGTGCTGGCTGGCATGTTGCCACTCTCGGATCGGTTTTCGGTGTCATCTCTCCAGCTCCTCACCAGGTGTGAAGTGGTTCATAACTAACCCAGGTGATCGAAAACTTTGAGAAGCTTCTCGAGTTGAATCCTCAAACTCGCTTTATGAGTTGGTTCCATTTGTACAAAACACAGGATGTCAGCCCCTCGCCGAATATTCCCAATCGTGTTTGCTTCTCCGACCTCAGCAGTTCGGTTCATTTTGATTCATCCATGAAGCAGGAGCTTCATGGAATCCCAGATCATCATCGTCCTATGAATGCTCCGGTAATATTGAGATTGTTTCTTTGGCTTTCAGTCTTTTATGTAGTGGAAACAGATATTTTTTCTATTTTCCGACGTTTCGGCGCAATGTATTTTGCCTTCTTCTAAGGATCACTGTAAATATAATATAATCTGTCGGTATGCTACATTTCTGTTATTTTAATTTAATATTACATACTAGATTTCTGTTTTTGTCATTATATGTTTTGTTGTTACATTAAAACGTCTAGTAGTAGTTGTGTTGATCATCACTGTTGTGGACATATACATAAAAGGAAAGGTCAAATAAAATTAAACAAACATCAATAAAAACATTGTATGGAACAAAACTATTTACCCTATTTTACACTAATATTTGCTGAAAAATTTGGCCAAGTTGATTCCACTAAATCGTTCTTCACTAACGGATCATTGATAGAGGAGTCAGCAGGCTTTTGTATGTTTAATGAAATTTATAGCGCCAATCGTAAACTTCAAGCATCTTGTTCCGTATAAGTCGCTGAATTAGCGGCAATACACTTTGCGCTAGAAATGGTTGCCTCACTAACACCGGATGAGTATTTCATTTTCACCGATAATCTCAGTTCTATAGAGGCTATTCGCTTCTTGAGGCTGTTTAAGCACTTCTCGTATTTTCTCATGAAAATACAGGATCTTCTAAGTGCTGTATCTTCGCGTTATTTTATCATCACCTTTGTATGGGTCCCATCTCATTGTTCAATTCTGGGCAATGAGAAAGCGGACTCGCTTGCAAAGGTGGGCGCTATAGAAGGCGATATTTATGATCGACAAATCGCCTTTAATGAATTTTCTACTATTTTTCGTCAACAGTCACTCGTCAGCTGGCAGTATAAATGGAGTAAAGGAGATTTGGGGCGATGGCAACATTCTATCATCCCAAAGGTGTCGAAGAAATCTTGGTTTCTGGGGATAGATGTGGGTCGAGACTTCATTCGTGTGATGTCTCGTCACATGTCCAATCATTATTCTTTGAACGCTCATTTATTCCGTGTTGGGCTGAGCGACCGCAATCTCTTACCAGGACGCAGATCACATTATTTGATCATGTGCTGAGCATCGTGGAGTCAGATCTGAGCTTTATGATTCATTTCGGGCTTTGTGAAACATGGCTCTCTTCCGAAATCGTTCGTCCGTTTCATGATTTCAATATTATTCGTCTTGATCGTGAGGATTCACGTGGAGGAGGAGTACTCTTGGGGATCAAAAAGTGCTACTCCTTCTATAGAGTGAACTTTCCTCAAACTTCAGGTATTGAAGTTGCCGCATGTCAGGCTGTTATTAAAAATAAAAGCCTTTGCATTGCTTCTGTATATATTCCTCCTGGAGCCTCAATGAACCGGAAACAACTTTCAGATATTTGTTCGGTCCTTGCTACTCCACGGTTGATCATGGGAGATTTCAACTCTCGCGGTACAGGCTGGGGAGAACTGTACGTCGACAACCGGTCTTCCTTGATATATGACAACTTCAATATGACAGTTCTTAACAATGGAGTTGGCAGTAGATTAGACCTCACACTTTGCTCGAATTAATTATCATTGGACTGCATGTGGAATGTGATCCAGGATCCCACGGTAGTGATCATTTGCCTATCAAAATTTCGGTTGCCACCGGGTTCGATCCGTTGGAATCCATCAACGTTGCGTATGATCTTACCCGTAACATCGATTGGACAAAGTTTAGGGCAGCTATAGATGAAGCCGTAACGACGGCAGAAGAGCTTCCACCGCTGGAAGAATATAACTACGTAACTGAACTACGAACAACGAGAGCGAGGCGTACTCGGACCAATGGATCCTCAAGTTTGCGCTTAAAGTTTGTCTAGATTTGGTACCGGCACGGATGATTCCTCGCGAAACCACGAATTCGATAGATGAGATCAGCCAACCCTTTTCAATGGTAGAGTTCTCTCTCGCACTCCTATCGTGTGGCAATAGGGGCTGATAGGATCAAGTTCAACTTGCTTAAGAACCTGCCAGACGTCGCTAAAACGCGCATGTTGAACTTGTTTAATCAGTTTTTGGAACTAAACATTGTACCGGATGATTGGAGACGGGTGAGAGTTATTGCAATTCAAAAACCTGGTAAGCCCGCGTCCGACCACAGCTCCTATTGACCCATTGCGATGTTATTTTGTATTCGGAAGTTGTTGGAGAAAATGATCCTCTCCCGTCTGAACAAATGGGTTGAGACGAACAACCTACTTTCAGATACTCAATATGGTTTCCGTAAGGGTAAGGGAACGAACGACTGTCTCGCGTTGCTTTCCACAGATATTCAGCTAGCTTTTGCTAAAAAAGAGCAAATGGCTTCTGTTTTCTTGGATATCAATGGGGCTTAACAACTCAATGTACCGGTTCGAGATATTTTGGCTGTACGTGATTTGGAGTTTATGATGCTCATTTAGATTGTAGTTTGTTTGACATGTATGTTTACTATAAGTTTTTTGACGTAGGACTACGTCTGTGTTTTCAATACTGGGGTACACGTTCGAATTGCGGAAATTTGGAGCGTCACGAAAAATATATAGGTTTTGAGCGTTAATGACTAAATCATTCCACGATTGATTTCTAAAATGTTTCAATGAAATGATTTCAATATATAAAACTATTGATTTTTTACATTCAACTGTTGAAATTAGCGCAAATATATGGTGATGTCTTATAATGCCGATTTTTCAGAGTAAATTTACGAAATGCACAGTACTTTCCTACCACAGACTTCAAATTTAAGTAAGCAACGTCTCGTTGTGAATTGAGGCGTTAAATTTGGACTCCTGCCGACGATTGCCGAAAGCTCCATTTATAAGGACTGCATCGTTAATTGTGAGTACACGTTTGAGGTTCTGTATGAAAAAAATTATGACTTATTTTGACAGCTGTTAAGTGTCAAAGTGATTGTGACCAAGTACTGCACTGAAAAGGGATTGTCGCTAAGAACATAAGCAAAAGAAGAAGGTGTTAGTGTCTGTACGGTCCAAAATGCGAATAACTGGTTTGTTATGCATAACACATTGAAGGACTTACCCGGCCGCGGTAGAAAAACAGGCCAAACCCAAAGTTTTTGAAGGAAAAAAGGAGGTATCCATCAGAGATTGCACAAAAAAGTGTGGAACGACGATTGGGATGATCCAACGCGCAATGTAGCAAAATTCCCTGAAGACGTACCGGAAACAAAAATGTCCGAAACGCAAATTCAGGCGGATTCCGTGAAAACTCGGGCTCGGAAGCTCGGAATCATGGATGACGAGACGTACGTAAAATTGGACTACAGAGTACTTTACACCGTGATGCGTGGAATGGATGACCCAAATTCGAAGAAATCGATTTTTTGGGAAAAATTTGGAAAAAAAGGTGTTGGTTTGGCAAGCAAATATGAACGCCAAAATGTACCGGAAGGAATGCCTGCAGAAACGAATTCTGCCACTAATCCGAAAACGCAATGGTTCGACACTGTTTTGTCCTGATTTGGCATCCTGCCACTATGCGCGTGCCACCTTGGACTGGTATGAAAAGAACAATGTCCAATTTGTGGAAAAGGCGATGAATCCTCCAAATTGTCCGCAAATAAGGCCCATTGAAAATATTTGATGACAGGAAAGCTGCGGAAGAAGGCTAGAGGAGCAGTTGACATCATCAAATTTAAAAAAGACTGGGTAAACATAAGCAAAACCATGGACGGAACGGTTGTGCAAAACCTCACGAGGAACATCAAGAAGAAGGTGCGAGAGCTGGGTAGATCTACGAAAAATAAAATGAATACTGATGTAATGGGCTTTTTTTCATGGTAAATAAACAGTGTAAATGAATTTAAGTTGCAAAATAAATAAAATATATTTAAATACAGCAATCATCACTGATCCTTCGAATTACACTTTTCCACATTTCCATTCTTTTTCTTCTTCTTCTTTGTTCTAGGTTCTCCAATCTGTGATCTGATCCTTTGCTAATGATGTCGTGACCAAACACTACAGAATATGGGCTAAATTTAGTCGTCGAATGGATCGTGTTATTCGGCACGAATTCCATGTCCGAGATCTTCATGTCCCAAAGTTTTTGGTCCTGTTTAACATAAGAACGAATCATTGCGCTGATCGTCCTATTGAGCCTTTCAGCAGGATTTACTTGACTCCAGTGGCGAGCATTCGCCCAATGTTGAACCTCATACTTTTCCAGTAGATTGTGGAAATCTTTTGATAGAAATGTTGTTGCGTTGTCCGTGATTACGATTTGAGGTGTAGAGAATTTCCTAACCCACTACTCTTCTAATATTTTGCATAAGAACACCGCCGCAATCTTCTTAACAGAAGCAAGTAAGCAATACTTAGAAAAGAGTTTCATGACCACCAATAAGTGTGCGTTGCCTTGCTTGCTTCTGGGAAGAAACTGGATGTAATCCATGCAAATTATTTGAAAAGGTCGTGGTGAAATCCTCTGCTTCCCCATTTCCAGAGCTGTCGAAACGGTGATAATACGTAACTGAACGAAGTATTGGCGGATTATATACGGGCTGCTGACGTTCAGTTTTGGTGTCATGTTAAAGAATATGATGCCTCTTTTTGATAAAGATACTCCACGAGAAGTTTAAATCCGATCAAGGTTTCAGCCATTACACGGCATTCACCCCGGGACGACCAATTTGAAAGGAAAATTTCGAATCTTTTTGGCAAATTCGTGAGTTCCTTACGGAGCCCATGAAAAATCAAATGTTGTTACCACAATAAGTGTGAACCTTTTCTTTCCCTGCATTAATTCCGGGAATGCTTCGAAGATTTTTTGCCTGACTGATGGATCATTCTCTATCATCAGTCAGAATATCGAATTGATTGCTCAAATCAATATTGTTAGAAGGGGAATCCAGAGATTGTCCCTTTCTTTTGCGTTTAGGCGCCATTTTCTCCAAAATGATTAGAATTTATACGTTTTCTCCTAATCAACTTCCAAGCAGATTCTACAAGAATCCGAAGGGTCAAAGAGGAATTTTCCAAATCGATATCCAAGTCGGATTACCTCGCGTAGGGTCCAGACAAGGATCGAAAAGGAATAAGGGTAAAAAATAAAAAATGTGCAGGTAATGTTAAGCACTGAAAAGTGCTGTTTGATTTTGTTATAGCTTTAGGTAGCAAAAATACTTCCTTCAGCAGTTTTTTTTCACATCTTTTTTTTATAGTCTCCTTGAACTTTAAGCTTAATTAGAATTTTTTGTGATGTTTTGTTTTGTATTGTGTAGTGTCTATATGTAGTGTCATTCTAATGGGGTAAACCAATATCACCCTTTGTGAATGGCCCTAACAGCATCCGTACTGTTGGTTTCAATCGTTTTCAATCGACTCTCAAGTGTAGTTTAAAAAAAAATTGTTATTCCAATGACCCAACATTACCTTTTGTGAATGGCATCAATAACATCCTTACTTTAAGCGCTCCTGTTTTTCTCCAACGAAGAAAACCACTATCACACTTTCTGAATAACCTCAACAGCATCTTCATTGTTGGTTTAAACCGATTCAATGTGACCAATAAGCGAAGTTTAAAAAATGTTTGTTTTCTCAATGAAAAACCACCACACTTTGTAAGTCGCTCTGACAGCATCTTAATTGTTGGTATAAATAAGTTAGAATCAGTCAATAAGCAGAGTAAGATTTTTTTTAGTTCCTTGATATCGAGATGTTCAGCCTCGGGCTGGTGTGCAAAGGATTTCTCGGCGTCCAATAAAGCGAGAATCACGTCAACACATTCCTTCTCTTTCCTTATTTGACCTGCATTCAAGCGAGGCCATCGCCGGTATTGTGTAGTGTTTATATGTAGTGTCATTCCAATGGGGTAAACCACCATCACACTTTGTGAATGGCCCTAACAGCATCCGTACTGTTGGTTAAAATCGTTTCCAATCGACTCTCAAGTGTAGTTTAAAAAAAAGTAGTTGTTCCAATGATATCACCCAATAATACCTTTTGTGAATGGCTTCAATAACATCCTTACTGTTGGTTTAAATCGGTTAAGATCTGCTTTTAAGCGCTCCTTTACTCCAACGAAGAAAACTACTATCACACTTTCTGAATAACCCTAACAGCATCTTCATTATTGGTTTGAATCGATTCAATGTGATTAATAAGCGAAGTTTAAAAGATGTTTGTTTTCTCAATGAAAAACCACCACCAAACTTTGTGAGTCGCTCTGACATCATCTTTATTGTTGGTTTAAATAAGTTCAAATCGGACAAAAAGCAGAGAGTAAGATTTTTTTTAGTTCTTTGATATCGAGATGTTCAGCTTCGGGCTGGTTCATCTCCCGTCGTAGTCACTCAAACACCGATTTGAGTATTTTCGTAACTTTTTCGGGGGTGAGATTCGAACTCGTGACTTTGGCGTTAGCGGTATGGATGTTAACCACTACGCAGGGGTCGCCCCCGTGTAAGAAATGTTTGTTTTTCTATTTAAGTAAACCAAGGTCACACTTTACGAGTGGCCAAAAAACATCCTTCCTGTGGGATTCAATCGGTTCAAAGCGGATATAAGGCGTTTTTAAGAAATATCCATGTCTTCCAAAAAAAAACACTACCATCACACTAATTTCTCGTAGAAGTGCAAAGGATTTCTCGGCTTCCAATAAAGCGAGAATCACGTCAACACATTCCGTTCCTTTCCTTATTTGACCTGCATTCAAGCGAGGCCAGCGCCGGTATTGCCTTAGTTTAAGATCACTAGTTTTTACACATTTAAAATGTATGCTATTTGACAGCTCAAAGCGAAGTTAAATTTACTAAACGTACTGTAAAACATAAAAAATACCGAAACGATTCTGCTGTTTCATAACATTACTGTACACTTTAAAAAAAAATCTTGTAGGATAATATGATGTATTTTTCACGATCATTTCACATGAAATAATGTCTTAGTTTCTGTATTATCGAGATTTTCAGCCTCGGGCTGGTTCATCTCCCCGATGAAATAATGTCAACTCTAAGGTGGCGATCATGCCCCGATCGATCCTTTACGATTATCTATCTCGTATCCGCTTTTCTATTTCTTCAATATGTCAGCACCAACGACTATCACAACTGAATAACGCAACGCTAGCTAGTCCATCTACGTTAACCATGTGTCATCATTGCTCGTTACAGTATAATCAGTAGAATGTGTTGTGCAAAATAAACTCTAAATTATATCACTTTCCACAAACTGGCACAATCATCCCATTTTTGAGTAAGATCCAAAATCATTGCGAAATAATACTACCCCACATTGTTCTGCTGTGTTAGCAAGTGAAATCTGCGTAAATTGTTCGTCATCAATTTCAACCACATTCCTTGAAACATAAACAAAACAGTAAACCACCCTTCGATGAACCCGCTCGTTTCACATTGATGAGATACTTTCGGCAAAAATGAGTATCATCTGCAGCGTAATCAAAATACTTCTTCCATTCAGTGACAGAATGCTGCTAGAATTATGCAGACAGACAAACAGACTAATGGCCGATGATTAACCTTATTCCGAAATTATTTTTGCCAAGTATCGTACCAGACGTGCCAAATTGGAGAATGAAAATAATCCAGTCACACACTCACCTTCTCTTCCTTGGATTCCATCAGCATATCTAGCCAGTTGTAAATCGCACCATCCTCAGCCAGAAGACTCGGGTCGAAACAGGGACCACAGCACAGCAAAGCGGAAGTTGCCTGGTGAATTGAAAAAACAGCAAAGAAAGAACGATAGATGGAGATAAGAAGGATGGCCGTAAGTGTCTCTCAATGTGATTAATAAAAGATTTTATCATGTTCAATCTGTTAAAGCAGGCAATTCTGTGGGTGTAAAATGAATGAAATGTACTGAACGAGGAACAGGTTTTCTACCTGAGGGGAATTCAAGGAGAGTAATGAGTTTATCTTCATAATTGGTTCACAGAAAGTTTAATAAGATTTGAAATCATTACAATTATTGGATGACATTTACAGATTGGCTGAAAACGGTATGTCATTTGGATTATCCGAAGACTTACAAGTAGTGCACTGTATTGCAGCTTTTCCTCGTCTACAGAAATGTTGCTGAGAGTGCTGCTGCTAACTGTTTGATGACTTGTTCCAGTTGTATTACCAAATGGTATAGCATATGAACCACTCCAAGAAGTGAATAAATTAACTAAATTCCGCTTCAACTCTCGTGAAAGTAGCGTGGCACACGACTCCAGCGAAAAGTTTTTAATCATCTTCCGAATGAAATCACAGAAATGTGTTTTAACTTCGCGCATGCTGCTATTATCCTTATCCGTTTCTGCCTCCAGGTACAGCCGTGCGCCATCAATGTACTCGACGAACGTTGGATGAAGCGACATGCTTTCTCGTTCCAGAACAAAAGGACTAATACCGAAAGTACCATTTTCGGCAATTTTCTCTAACACTCTGACTAACTGAAGTCGCAGAGCGTCACGACGCCGTCGGCGCCGCATGTTCTCCTGTTTGCGGTCAATTGCCTCGCGAATATATACCACCAGCTCCTCCATTAAATCTCTGCGAAGGTTTATGAAAAGTGAATTAGGTTTGCCTCGACGTCTGACAACTGTAAAAATAACTTACTTCAAAGCATCATGGTTGATCATTCCGAGCGCATTAACAGCGGCATCACGGATGTCGGTTACTTCACATCGTAGCAACGGTATGACGAGCTTGTACAATGCCACCGGTGATGCGGCTGTGCCACTAGACTTGTCGCTGCGATCCGCGGACAACGAATCCGGCGATGAGCTGTTGAAGGTGGGTGCGAAAACAAAGCTTCAGTTAGCGGACATTGCAAGTGAAATCATATCTACTATAAAATGGTTTATCTAGCAATGAAGCAAATGAACTTGCAGGAAAGTAATACTTTGTAATTTTTGCGTGCGGCGATGTGCTGAGTGACTGTAAATGGGGCTATTCTTGTTGTTTTTAGGTTGCGTATTCAAGTGACGGGGCTACTATTCTAGGCTATTAGGTAATATTCATATACTATATTCTACTATTTTACTTTCGTTGGCGTAGATGACAGCATAGAAAAATACAAACGGTTACGAGGTAGATGCTGAGCCATACACATATTTCTCAGCTTGACGTTTTTACTAAATGCATTCCATTGAAATGCATATATGTGATATTTCAACACGGGGTGGGTGTTTATGGAGCTGAAGGGTTTATCATGTTAGGGGTAAATCATTCAAGAAGGAAATATTCCAACTCTTTCTGCAATAAACTAGCATTTCGCACAGTTGGTCAGCATTTGGTTTTAGTGGACAACTTTTTTTTGCGCTGGAGGGCAGTGAAATATAAAAATTTACTTTTGGTAGGTATTAATGGTTATTTAAAAACAAGCTTTCTTATTTTGATATTATTGAAAATTTAATTCGGTAAAGTTGTTGCAATTGAAACTTAAACTGGATCATATAATCTTTTCTCATTTTATTTCAAACTATAATAAGCGTATGGGCTGTTTCGAAAATAAGTATACACATTTTTTTTTAATTAGATAAATTGAAAATTAAAGGAAAATATTAGTTAATGTTTAAAAAAAATCAAAAATGAAAGAAGAATTATTAGAAGTGTTTTCTTAGATTAGATTTGACCACCCTCAAGAGGTTTTGGACAATGGTTTAATTACACTTTCTGGAAGCAGCAAGCCAACAGTTAGGTGGATTGACATCCCTCTCAATGGAAACTACTTCATTTTTTTGAAACTACTCAATTGTTGATTTGGTTGTTGAGTGTGCTGATGCTAAATCTGGACAAAACAAAGGGGCGACAGTGTGCTTCTAATACAGTGGAAGCAACCTTTTCTGCAAACACTCCTCACGGTAAACATCGGCATTAACTGTTCCTGTGGTACAGAAACTGGACGGCTTCAAGCCACATGAACAAATAGCAGTTATTAAAAAACAAAAAAGTGGACAAATACTTAGTGGATCAAATAATGAAGAAATGAAGAAGTAAGGAAGAGATGTGATTGTTTTTCTCTATTATTTCAAAATAAACATTTGAAAATACCACAGCAGGATTCGTAATTAAACCTTACCGGAGCTCGCCTACGAAAAATAACATCATTTTAAGAAAAGGGAACTTTTCTCTAACATGATGTTGTTATTGGTATGAGTTGAGTTTCTAGCAAATTCACGAACGCCTCAAGAATATCTGTTTGGATACACGAATGTGGCCTTTTTAAATGTTGATAATGATTTATTTATAAATCAATAATGTGTATAAGTGGATTGCGGACAAGTCGACCCCTATTGAGAATTATCTGTTTTTATTGTCATATTTTACGTATCAAACTGTAATTTTATTCAATCGATTATTCTATCCAAACTGTATTAACTGTGCGGATGTGTTGAAGTTTTTTTTTTTTTTTCATTCCGTGGACTATTTTTTGTGCATAATTCATGATTGTGAAAAGTGTTTCTATACTCCACTTGTAATCGCATACATATTGACGATACTCCATCGCGTTTTTTTTCTCTGGCCCTATGGCAGCAAACAATCAAACTACACTCGCTATAATTTGCTTAGGATCAGTTCTGTATTTATTTTGGCGTTCATGTTATCAACTCACCACTCAGGATGGCATGTACTCGTTTTCAGAAAGTTGTTCAAGATTCTGATCTTATTCCTTGCCGCGGTTACTTTGGATGCTTATGCCACACGTTTTGTGCGCAAATGGATCAACCGTTACTTGAAACGCTAGGAGAATATGCGCGCAATGTATTTTGGATGTGTGATGACTGCGCTGATCTGTTCTCCAGCGATCATTTCCGGAGCATTATCAACCGGAGCTCTGCCGAAAGCGTCCTTGAGACATCAATCAATTCGATGAAAGATGACAATGTCAAGCTGAGAGTCAGCGCACTTTCAGCCAAAGTTGACGCCAAACCTCTGACACCAATGACCAAGCCAGCATAGAAAAATGTTAATTGGATAAACACACCGAAAAGAAAACGTGATGATATTCTACCGTCAACATTCCTTCTATTCGTGGCACTAAGCCTACTTCTAGGGTTTTTATTCATTAGGGCGAATCTACAATTGAGAGACTCTCTCCGGGCTCGCTCTCTTTCATTCATATTCCGATCACCTTTACGTTTTTCATTCTACTATTTATAGAGTAAGCTAGCCAGCACTGTTGTGTTTCGATCTGTACAAAAGAATCCCTCGAAAGTTTTATAATGGCGCTGTAATGAATGAAAGAGAGCGAGCCCGGAGAGAATCTCTCAATTGTAGATTCGCCCTAATGAAAAAAAAAAACCCTAGACTTGTCCACTGGTGAAAGTTACACAACAGGGCGATACTGATGAATGTGTGTGGATCTACTTTTCTGCATTCCACCCCAGCACTTCAGAAGCGGTAATTGCCTCACTCACTATGGATGCTGGAACATGGAAATGTATGCAAAACCAAAAGTGATTAAATTGATCCCTAAAGGAAAAGATCCGACCAGTTTGAGTTTCGTATCGTTCAAAGTTGGAGTGAACATAGCGTTGAAAGACGTTCGGCTTTCAAGTTCATCTTGGACAGAAAATGTATGCTTCCGAGAATTTTAAAACCACGCATAAAACGAGAGACGAATCGTAAGTATCAATTAACCTGTGGACAGTTCGGGAAAATCGGCATAAAATGTACATCGGAACCAGAACGTACTGCACTAATTAAGGAAGCTAGTCCTCTAGAGTCGTGCTTCCTGTTTCCTGTCATCGTAGCCTTTCTGGACCGTGGTCATAGATGGTGACGGGGGCTTCCAACCACTGTTGGAGGCAAGCATACATGCAATAGAAACATTCCCTCTCCTGATGTGTCCCCATGTTCTATTGTCTTAAGACCAAAATTACCGACGTCGTTCTCGCTACCTCGGAAAACAGCTACGATGTGTATGTATTCACGGAAACATGGCTCGACAACCGGATTAATTCTTGTCAACAATCCGGTGATGCATTCAGTGTCGTTCAAAGCGACCGTTCGACTGTGAATAGCCCAGAACGCGTGGTGGAGGTGTTTTAATAGCTGTCTCAAACAAACTTGAAGCAGCGGTAGTGCACCCGAGTAAAGTCTAGCATCATAAATAAAGCAATTCGAAAACTTATTTTAATATCAACATCAAATTGAAATCAAAATTTGATTTCATTTCACAATTGTGTTCACTTTTCTTTGAGAAGAGTAGTCTTGTTTTCATTGTATTGACAGATCATCAAGCGGAATACTCATTTTGTTATCAACGGGAAAAATTGTACAGCAAATTGACTTTTCAATTTGCTCTCACTGATAGCAGGATCAGTTTAAAATTTGATGTCACAGGAATAAATGTTTGCGTTCAAATTTTGATCATTTAACCTAAAACGACCAAAACGACAGCAACCTGAGTAATCATTACCGGCAACGAGAGATGGCATTTCGCACTAATGTAACGCCGGCGCGTGAGTTTTGTACCTTCACAGAGGCTACGACCATAACTTACCGCAGATAAAGCAAAGTGCTCTTTTATTCGGTGGTAAATAGACAGAGTGAAAGTGTGCGCCTGTGATGGGATGGCTTGGAGTGAGTGAACCACTCTCTCTTTTAAACGACCGCTCTCACGTGCTCTCATCTTTCTTCGCCCACGTGCGCTCGCCTGCGATCGCTGCCGCGTACACTTGTGCGAGGACGCGCCAGTGCTCTTTCTGTGATTCGCTGGTGCGGTTGATAGTGAAAATGTCTTTCGAGTTGAATAAAATGTCCGAAAAAAGGAAGCGGGAAGAAACATTCTACTTTCTTCCTTTGTAATGTAGCGTCAAAGCGAGTTTGCAATATTAGCAGAAGAGTTCCCCCCTTTTGTGAATTTGATAGCTATTCTTCTCACTCTAGAGCGATCGAGTGTTGTGTGAATAAAAACCATTTTTCTCCACTCACATACGCTACCCGCATGCAAACACGGTGGTAAATATAAACAAGAGAGAAGAGCTCTCGTTGAGGTAGGAAGAGTGTGTGGAAAAATTAAAATCTCTCTTTACCACACTGAGGATATGGACATCACTGCCGGCAACATCACAACATCATATTTAGTTTTCTATTTGATCTCAGACTCTACTCGGGCAGACGTCTTCGAGTGCAAATGTCGAGATTGTATGTGTCAGGATCTCAGGCGAATCAAATTCAATTTTTGTTGGTGTATCGTACATAGGGGAAAGTGCTCTAATGTGGGTCTATGGGTCTAGAATTCGGCCTATCGTTAAAAATTGCCGGTCTTTAATTTTTCTTCATATTGATATATCAGCGAGACAATACTACCGCATATTTTTGATTTTCATGCTAAAAATAGTGAATTAATATTTACTTCGAATTATAAGCATAGGCCTAGAAAATCCTAGATCCGTAGACCCGCATTAGAGCACCTTCCCCTGCCACCAGAAAAATCTGCTGATTGTAAGTGCATCCAATGTCATGCAGATGTTGTCTCGGAAATCAGTCGCGCGACGAATATCAATGACGGGCTGATCTTGTTCGTGGACTTCAACCAACCTCGAATCGTGTAGAAATCAGTCAACAACGTCTATGCATTTGATGACCCTCTAGCATCGAATTATTCCAAAGCTTGCCGCACTCTTTTGGACTGTCTTGAGGGACTGAGACAGCAGAATGTGATACGCAATCACCTGGTAAGAACGCTTTATTTATTCAAATGAGTTCATCACTGGCTGCAGTTCGGTTGACGAGGCTCTGGAGTCGATTATAGATACTGATCCACACCATCCACCAGCTCTTATATTGACAGTACATTTATCGGCAATAACTCCATTTATTGAAGACATTGATGAACTTGATCGTGACTTTGGTAAAGTGGACTACAGAGCGTTGAACTCGATGCTCTTCCAAGTTGATTGGTTTGCAGTTTGTCTGTGTAGTGGTGTTGACGAAGCTGTCAGCTGCTTCAATGGAATACTGCGCGAATGCTTCACACTACTTGTTCCGTTGTAAAGGCATCGGAGAAAACTTGCCTGGGCTAAAACTCGTCTACTGTGTCTTCGACAAAATCGAGCCAAGATACTGAAACGCTTCTCAACGCTGAAAAATAATATCACTAAACTTGCGTTCAACCGAGCAAGTCGCAGCTATCGCAGCTATAACTGTTATCTGTTGTAAGACGTGTTCACGACAATTTACGGAGAAATCCGAAACAATTCTGGAATTTTGTCAACTCTAAAAGAAAAGAAAGCGGCATTACATCTACCAAGCGCTTTGCTGTTCAATCTGCCTCATCTGTGGAAACCAAGTGCGAATTGTTTGCCATACATTTTGCGAGCGTTTTTTATCTGATGTTGGTGCTGCAACAAGATCTTTGCCGATAGATGCATTTGACATTGGCATTTTCGATGTTAGTCTGGCGATGGTGGATCATTATATTCTGTTAGCCAACTTTGAGCGATTAGGAGTATCTTCGAGAGTGTGTAGGATCGTACTTAACTGACCGCCATTTGTTCGTGAAAATAGGACTAGCCATATATGCACCATTGATTCCTCGATATGGGATACCTCAAGGAAGCAACTTGGGACCGTTGTTGTTCGCATTGTTTTTCAATGATGTGTCCCACATCCTCGAAAACTGTTCCCTGATGTTTTACGCAAACGATTTGAAGTTCTACATAATCCTTAGCAGCACCGATGATTGTCTTCAATTGCAACAACAGCTCGATGCATTTATCAGTTGGTGTGCACTGAATCGTCTATCTATCACTGTGTCCAAATGTTGCGTCAGATCATTCCGTAGAATAAAAAATCCTATCCTACATACAGTATGTCCCATCAAAAAATGCGAAAGTTTTCAATACTTGTTTTTGGGTAGCTTTAAACATAATTTTTACTGTTTTAATGCGTGTGTGTAGTAATCATCTGACTGTATACTCTGAGACGATGTAAACAAAACAGTGGTTCGTAAGTAACAAAGTTGAGAAAAATGTACGCAAAGGAGGTTGTGACTAGTTTGCTGCTCGCCCAAAAGCCCGTAAAACAAATGGCAACGATTGTAGGATGCCACCTGGCTACCGTTTACCGTATCCAACGTTCACTCCTTGATGGACCACGTCCACGGAAGCCGGGAAGTGACCGTCCACGGTCCACTCGCATACCGAAGGTCATCAGATCAGTGAAAGACAAAGTGAGGCGAAATCCTATCAGATAGATCCGGAAATTGGCTAAGGAAGCCGATATTTCAAAAACTACCATACAACGGTTGGTCAAAGATGACTTGAAATGTTCGTCCAGGGCAAGAGTAAAGCGCCACCTTGTAACGGACCCAATCAAACAACTACGGCTGGAGCGCTCGAAAAGTTTGGTGTCAGCATTAAAAAGAAGCACACCATCATAGTATTCTCCGATGAGAAAATGTTCACCATCGATCCCGTATCTAACACACGTACAAACAGGTTTATTTCGCCAAAGAAGATTGAGGATGTTTCCAGAGGACGTGAAATTCAAGTTTACAACCAAACATCCGGCCAGAGTGATGGTTTTCGGGGCAGTTGCGTCCAATGGCTTGAAAATGCCTCCAGCATTTATTAACGCTGGATTAAAAAGTTAATACCGAGGTTTACATGACAATTTGGAAGGACCACGTTCTGCCATGAATGAAAGCCTACTTTGGAGCACACCAACACGTCATTTTCCAACAGAACGGAGCACCGTGTCATACCTCAAAAAGTACTCAAGCGTGGCTGAAGGAAAACATGGAATTTTGGCCAAAGGACATTTGGCCTCCCAGCAGCCCGAACTTGAATCCTTTGGATTACTCAACATAGGCATATGTTCAGGCTAAGGCCTGTGAACGTTCTCACCCCAGTGTTGGTGCCCTGAAAGCTTCCATTACCAAGGCATGGAACTCGATGACTGACTCATACATTGAGAAGGTATGCTCTCGATTCCGTCCCCGTTTGGAGAAGGTGATCGAGAAAAATGGTGAACATATTGAGTTATACAATCGTGCTTAGTAATCGATTTCCTTAATAAAATTATGATTTCTTTTCATTTTCTATGAAAAAAATTGATTTGAAACTGATATATGAATTTTCGCATTTTTTTATGAGACATGCTGTATGGGCACCGTATGGTGCAGTATGGATTTCACGAATCGAGCCATTACAGCGTGAATTTCTAAGGTGTGCTCTGCGCACTCCACCGTGATCCGAGCCATCAAGGCTTCCACTTTACGAACATCGTTGTTCTCTACTTGGTATTGAATCACTAGTGGATAGACGCAAGTTCAACCAAGCCATCTTCTGCGCCAAGATTTTACGTTCCGAAGTAGACAGTCCTGCATTGCTCGGTCAGCTCAACATCCATGCCCCTCAACGGGTGCTGCGATCAAGAGAGCAATTGCGCCAACCACCGAGACGAACACAGTATGGATCAAACAATCCTGTCGATTCGATAAGTCGAAGGTTCCAAGAAAACTATAGTCTGTTCGATTTCAACATCTCTGCTTGCAGCACGCGTTTCGCCTGCGCCTACGGAATCGCCATGACTGATTGTTTCTATTTTTTTTTTCCTCCTTTTTCCTTTTTGAGCTTTTCGTAATACTTGTTTAGTTTTGTTTTATTCAGTAAGACCTTGCACTCGGATGAATGTGTATAATAAATACAAATACAAATATATACTCAGCTCTGCCACCAGCTCAACCAACTGCTTCTAATATTGGCATTCTCTTTTAGAACAGTTGCAGTATTTTTTTCAAATCATCAATAATCAAAGTTTTATAATCCAAGAAAAGTATACCACTGTCGAACGGACATGGTTCAAATCGGCTGTACTCCGTGATAGAATCGCCTACCAGTGAATCTCTACAACTCGATACTCTCAATCTACACCTCTACAACCAGACTTCGGCAAGTTAATGGCATTCCAAACGCGTATAACCATTTGCTGGATCTATGTTTCATTAGCGAAGAATTGGGTCAAAGATGTTCCGTTCTTCAGAAGCTTTCCGACACCGCTTGTCAAAAGCTGCAGAAATCATTCCCCTCTGCTACTGACATTGAAGTTTAATCCTAAGTACAGCTTCCGTGACAACATCGAAAACGTTTATTATGACTTCACCCATGCTGACTTCGAGGAAATGAACAACTTTCTCGCCGACGTGAATTGGAACGCGATCCTTGCAAACGGGGATGCGAATTTTGCTGCTTCGACTATGTGCGGTATTTTTCTGTACGCCGTTGATCAATTCTTGCCTAAGAAACTCAACCGTAAGCTTCCCAAACCTGCTTGGTGTAATTCCGACCTCACACGTTTGAAACGAGTTAAAAGGGCTGCTCCGAGGAAACACAGCAAATATCGCACCGATTCAACGAAGACAAACTACGCACGCGCCAATAACAATTACAAACACCTCAATAACAGCTTGTACAACTCTCATCAGTCTCAATTGCAGAGTCATCTCAAAACGAAACCGAAGAGCTTTTCGCGGTTCGTGAATGAACAACGGAAGGAAACCGGTTTACCCTCCACCATGACTGACGGCACTCATGAAGATGACTCTATCGCGGATATCGCCAACTTGTTCCGTACGCAGTTCAGCAGTGTCTTCTGCGACGAAATTCTGGATGCCGAGGGCCTCGAAGCGGCTACTAGCAATGTTCCCGGCTTGTTTGTATTTGGCTCTGCACTCACTATCCATAGTGATATGCTGATATAAGCAGGAAAGCAGATGAAAAGCTCAACTGGATGCGGTCCTGATGGTATTCCTTCAATTGTCCTGAAGCGTTGCCTTAACACACTCGCTGTGCCCCTGGCTACGGTCTTTAATTTGTCATTAACTTCCAGTGTGTTTCCTGAATGCTGGAAAGAGTCGTTTGTTTTCCCAATATACAAAAAGGGATGCAAACGATCCATCACCAACTATCGTGGGATTGCTGCACTAAGTGCTGTATCCAAGCTATTCGAACTAAGTGTTCTCCAAAGGCTGGTCTATGACTATTCACATACTATTTCTCCTGAACAACACGGTTTGATGCCCAATCGCTCGACGGCGACCAACCTCACCGTATTTACATCGTTCGTCATTCGCAAAATGGAACGCGGTCATCAAGTAGACGCCATATACACAGATCTCTCTGCAGCCTTCGATAAAATGAACCATCAGATTGCAATTTCCAAATACGAGAAAATGGGGGTTCGCGATCAATTGTTGAAATGGCTCCGCTCATACCTGACTGGTAGAACTATGTCTGTGAAGATTTCAGATTATGCCTCGCCCAGCTTTCCAGTAACATCCGGCGTCCCGCAAGGCAGCCACCTTGGTCCATTCCTTTTCCTGTTATATATGAACGACGTGAACTTGGTCCTCAGATGCCTGAAATTATCCTACGCGGACGACCTAAAGCTGTACTACGTCATAAAATGTCCAGAAGACGCCGATTTTCTTCAGCAGGAACTACAAGTGTTCGACGACTGGTGCCGGATCAACAGAGTGTCCTATAATGTATCCAAATGCTCGGCTATCTCCTTTGGCCGCAAACGTGCGATGTATCTCCACGACTACATCCTTCGAGGAACACGCTTGAAACGTGAAACAACAGTCAAGGATATGGGAGTAATGCTCGACTCCAAACTGTCATTCGAGAACCACATTGCCTATATTGTTTCTCATCGCAGTTAGGATTCATCTTCCGCTTCGCAAAAAACTTCAAAGACGTTTATTGTCTGAAGGCACTATACTGCTCTTTGGTTCGTCCTTTTTTGGAGTACTGTGCTGTCGTTTAAAACACAAAAACATTTAAAAAATATTTTTTATTTTTTTATGTTTTTTAAATTTTATTCAATGTAGTCCCCTTTTAGCTCGATACACTTATTCCTACGATTTTTCAACTTCTTGATCCCGTCCGAAAAGTAATTCTCCGGAAGGTCTGCAAAATACTCCCCCGCGGCGTCGATGATTTCCTCGCGTGAGCTGAATTTTATTGATTATTGATGAGCCATCTTTTGAGGTTTGGGAACAGATAATAGTCCGAGGGAGCCAAATCGGGTGAATTGGCAACACGCTCCTTCGTTTTACCCATCCGCTCTCGAAAACAATCAACCATAACACATCGATTGATAATAAAAACTAAAATAAAAATAACTAATAATGATCACAAACTCGTCTACTAGCAGGTTATGAGACAGACGTACACGACACGCTCAAACAGCCTCTCTTTCATTTGTATTACTGTCCTTGTTTGTCTTACGGAAAAGTTACTCAATTTTCGTAAAAAATGGAACAACTCATTAATCGAGTTGTTCCATTTTTTGCGAAAAATGAGTAACTTTCCCGTGAGAAAAAAGGAACAGTAATATAAATCAAAGAGAGGCTGTTGTGAGTGTGGACCAAACTTTTAGTTTGTCATTGATGTTTAGATGAGCAATGTGTACTTTTTATTTCTTTTACTTTCACGGTGCTGTTAGACAAAGCGACTGTGACGACAAACGTGATGCTTCGTTTAAAAACGAGCAAATGTAAGAGATAGCACGCTTCACGTTACAATACCGGTGCGCTATAGCCATGGTTAACAAAGAAGAGAGGAAAAATGGGCACACTCAAACGGCAGCAGGGTAAATGCACCCTTCTTTTTGGACAAATGCTCCTTAGATGCGTTTGACCGGTATAATGCAAGCGGAGGTATTAGCCTTCTGGCTAGCGCTTGCCGGTTGTTTTGACGGGTCCTAAGTTTCTTCAAGATTGTATAGCGGAGCAATCTTCAAGATAGTTTTGACGGGTTTAAATTTCATTTTGACGAGTCTTAATTTCATTTTAAAGAGTCTTAATTTCGTTTTGACTGGTCTTAATTTCGTTTTGACGACTCGTAAATTCAGAAACTTAAGACCCGTCAAAACTATACAATCTTGAAGGAACTTAAGACGCGTCAAAACATCCGGCAAACGCTAACCAGAATATTAATACCTCTGATTGCATCTAAGGAGCGTTTTTCCAAAGTTTAAGGAGCATTTCCGCAAAAAGAAGGGGCATTTGCCCTTTGCCACTCCGAAATATATATTTTTTCATTGCATATGATAGTGCCAGATGATGGACAATACAATCATAAGCATAGATCAACCTCAAATGGACTGAACTGGACTCAACTGGAAGAAACATGAAATAAATAGTGATTTCAGATCATCTAAATATGAAATAAATTCCAACTCAATGTTCAACATCACATTCTGGCAACAACCCTAGATGTATGTGAGAAGGAGCTGATGAAGACATTCCCTTCGGTACACGTGATCAAATGCAAAATATGAAACCGATGGTTTTCTAGATGATGTATTTTAAATCTTCAAAATGACAGTAATTAATTCGTAATAAATCATGATTTATGCATCAAATCATTAGCCGGATAGATAGATTTTATCTTCATGTCATTAAATTTGAAATAATTTGGAAAATTTAGGAGTTTTAGACCTATGTCCTAACAACTGATGAAAACAGTCACCCCTGATTAAGTCGTTCCCTACCCTATTACTATTGGCCGCTGTCTTTCCAACGAATCTCTTTTTTCTATGCCTACCAAGCAGTGACGAGAAAGAG
The DNA here is from genome assembly GCA_024533555.2 of Aedes koreicus. NCBI lineage: Eukaryota > Metazoa > Arthropoda > Insecta > Diptera > Culicidae > Aedes > Aedes koreicus. The sequence continues at coordinate 33,383 of JAHHFK020004886.1, read as the reverse complement.
ATTAGTCGTACAGTCATCAGTCAATTGTAACTGAAATACTATTACATCTTATAAATCGTAGTGAGCCGTATCGCCTAGTAACACATCCGTTGAACCTAAAAATAACTAATAGCTGCTACATGCTCTAGACACCCAGACTAACGCTTCTATGAAGATCTAGAAATAAAACTGATAGCCATACATCTAGTTTCTAGCTTCCAGGCACCATGTAATAGTAATTGCTAGATAACCGCACAGGAAAACAACAACAACAACAGCAAAATCTAGGAATCTAGCATGGCTCCTGCGGCGTTAATGATACAATGATGATAAACGTGTGCTGTGCATGACTTGGAATGTTTGAAGGCAAGAACCCAAGGATGATAATCCACGGGCAACAAATGAGTGGTTCCATTTTGACAAATTCACCCATTCTTTCAATGATTAGACCACCCCACTAGATCTACCTTTGATGAAGGATGAATAATATCGCTGCTGGCGCACTACGCATTTACACACAAAACAAAATAAAATCAAACAAGAAGATAATGAAACAGAAATGATACTTAAGAATATAAAAATCAACTACTTCCGAAACATTACCCTTGTCTCTTATGTCTGGCGTCTTTGCGGCCATAGGATAGAGGTAAGGTGAAACGTGTTACGATTCCTTCTGGTCCAAACACGGATGACGGAATGTTGTCCAACGAGTCGGACAGCGAACGGGAATCCGACTGGTCATGCAGACTTGATAGTGGTTGGTGGTGGTATAGATGGTGGTTGTAGGTTGTAGTAATATAAATAATGGTAATGGTAGCAGTAGTTGTTGTTTTTTGTAATAGTATGGTATCAGAATGGTAATAGTAGAGTGGGTGGTAGCAGAAAGGTTGATTTTTGATTGTTGTTAAAATTCGCGCCCCGGAATTCATGTCGGATAGCCGCGGTCATAAATAAAGAAAGAAAAGAGAATTAAAGTTAATAATTTGAATATTTAAATTAAATCTTTACAAAGTAGTCAAAAGCAAACAGAATACAAACTGAAACCAAAACCGTGAATGTTTCACCTAGGTGATGTTGTGGGCATTCGAATGAATTGTGGAGCTTCAATCTTAGGATAAATAGATGTGTATGTAATTGAGTGACTGAAAATAACATTATTTACAACCTGGATGACGTGAATATGACTTGAGCGTAATTTAAAACCACAACCAATAACTTTTACCAGAGAAGTTATTCCACGAAACTATTAAAAACTAGATTTCAATGATGACAATTAATGAAGATGTGATGAATACCGCTTTCGTGACCAACCCACGCAATTGAATTAATATCAATGTTTCCAGCTTCTTTACAGAATATAAAATATTAAAAGAGAAATGCTTGCAAAAATTATCTTAAAGAAACTTTTTTTTTCACTGTGTTAAACAAGGAGTACCAAGAAAACACAGATTAACTATACGGGTTTGGGTCACAAAACTTAATTTTAGTATCTCTTTTCGTTGCTAGTTACTATTGTGAAGAAAAGTGAAATACATTTGGAAAATACTTTCATAAAAATAAGGAAGAATTCAATCTGGTTTGCGTAAATTGTTGATTTCTGAATGAGCGCTAAGAATACGTTTAGATACTTTAGTTTGTTGAATTGCGCTATAGGTCATCGACAGTTGAATGTATCAAATTGGCATCAGGTTGAATTAATCAACACTTAGGGTCGTGCATTTCCCTTCATTCGGTTGTTGACGTCATCAGACACTTCTTCACCTTACAAAATTTCAACAAACTAGAGTGAGAAACCAAAATCGTAATTTCAATCTAGGAAGTACCTAAGGCTTGCTTAATTTAGAATTGGAACAAACTTTTGCTCATATTGTGGCGCTCCTGGTGGACGGATTTGGAAGTTCTTGGCGCCCACGTGTCGGGAATTTTTTCAGCTTCACGTATGTATTTTTGACATTCCGCAAATCGACTGTACTTGTAAACAATCAACATGGAAGCCGAAAGAAGGGGAAAAATTGTGCACAGTTATTTGGAAAATCCATTGTGGTCTGCATCAAGGCTAGCTAAACAGCTGAAATTGCCCAGAAATACCGTATGGCGCGTTATCAAACGGTATAAGGAAACATTGACGACGATTCGGAAGCCTCAAGCCAATCTTCGGAGTGGAACTGTCGACCGGAAACTGCGTGGTAAGATTTTGAAGACGATTAAGAGGAATCCCAATCTGTCGGACCGTGATTTGGCCAGAAAATTCGGTGCTGCCCATAGTACCGTGAGGAGAACTCGACTCCGGGAAGGAATCAAGTCGTATCGAGCTAGCAAATCGGAGCCAAATCGGACCATAAAACAGAATAGTGTGGCCAAAATCCGTGCTCGGAAGCTATACGACCAGGTGCTGATCAAGTTCGACGGGTGTCTTCTGATGGACGATGAAACCTATGTCAGGGCTGACTTCGGGAAAATCCCAGGTCAAAAATTTTACTTGGCAACGGCTCGGGGGATGTTCCAGCCAAATTTAAATTTGTTTTTGCCCACTAATTTGCACGAAAATTCATGATTTGGCAGGGCATTTGCAGCTGTGGCAAAAAAAAAAAAACGAAAGTTTTCGTAACAAATAAGACAATGACGTCGGAACTATACCAAAAAGAGGGTCTCCAAAAACGAATTTTGCCATTCATTCGATCCCACGACCATCCCGTAATGTTTTGGCCAGATTTGGCAAGCTGTCATTAGCAGCAAAGTCGTTCAAGAATGGTATGCAGAGAAAGGGGTCCAGGTTGTTCCGAAAAACCTTAACCCACCCAACTGCCCCCAGTTCCGCCCTATTGAGAAATACTGGGCAATCATGAAGAGGAGACTCAAGGCAAAGGGAAAGGTTGTCAAAAACATCAATCAGATGAAGACCTGGTGGAATAAGATAGCTAAAACGATGGACGAAGAAGGTGTGCGCCGCCTAATGAGCCGTGTTACAGGAAAAATTCGAGAATTCCTTCGAAACCGTGACGAATAATTTTATCCGTATTTTTTCTTAAAAGTATGAAGAAAACGCTACATTTGTATAAAAAAAAAGATCTTGAATTCAATAATAAATAACTGAAATACAGGCAATTGTTTTTGTTCCAATTCTATCTGAAGCAAGCTTTACTTTGATTGTCGTCGTCAACCCAAAAATCTTGCTATACTTCATCCAAATTCCCATCTCCTTGATATTCAAATTATTCGTTCGTGGAATAATCAAAGTATGAAAAACAATACACAAAGAGTGAACATGTGACCAAGTGCGCCAATACTACACAGTAAACATTATAATTTTTACAACAATGTCTCGTGAAAAACGACGAAGCCTTGCAGGCGTATGTGAGTGACTGGATATGTACAGATTGCTCGATATCACATTAGCGTAAGATTCGAGAGCGAAAATATTATCTTTTACATAACAGACAGTTATGAAATTGTTAATCCTTGGTTGGTACGTTGTACCAGCTATGGCTGATCATATACGAAAATGCCTTTCCAGAAAAACTGACGCGATTCGTCAAAGCAACGATGGATCGAGTGATGTGTATCGTCGGAGTTTCAGGGCCACTCTCGAGTCCCTTCGAATCTCGGACAGCCGCACGAGTGGCACGATTTTCAGGTAGTCTGTACAACTTCCTGGCTTTGTCGATGACGTTTATATCGCAGCACGTAACTTTGAGACGATGGCCGAAACGTATATCAGACTTAAGTCTGAAGTTAGTAGGATTGATTAATACGATGAAAACAAAATACATGAAAGGAAGAGGCTCCCGAGAAGACAATGTAAGCCTTCCATCACGAGTTCAAATTGACGGTGATGAAATCGAGGCATTAGTGACCGCTGATAACGATACCAGCAGAGAGATACAAAGGCAAATTATGGCAGGCAATCGTGCCTACTTTAGACTCCGAAGGACGCTAGGATCGAACAGAGTTCGTCGAACAACAAAGTTGACCATCTACAAGACATTATTTAGACCGGTAGTCCTCTACGGCCACGAAACATGGACATTGCAAATACGGTGTTTTTGAACGGAAGGTGTTGCGTACAATCTACGTTGTAGTGCAGATGGAAGACGGAACGTGGAGGTGGCGAGTGAACCACGAATTGCATCATTTGCTGGGAGAACCTCCTATCGTACACACCACAAAAATCGGCCGAGTACGGTGGGCTGTGCATGTCGTAAGAACGAACCAACTGGCATAAGAAGAAAAGACGCGCAACGAGCAAGTTGGATCAACCAAGTAGAAGGCGACCTGCGGACCCTTCGTAGACTGCGAGGCTGGCGAAATGCAGCAGAAAAGCAATTTTCTTACTGTAGATATGTAGGAAATGAGGTTTACGACGTTGAAGTTTTACGCTTACGCGTACTTGTACCTTAAAATGACAACACCGGTGGACCTCAACAGCAAAACCTTTATTCTGTAATTTCGACTTATTTATGTGGTTTAGAAGTAACAGAAAACATCAACAGCAGAACCACAGCGTCAAAACAGGACTAGTGATTGGAAACTCGGTATGTAGAACTGCAGATCCCTCAATTTAGAGGTAATCATACTATCTACCAGAGCTGTGGCACGCAACGTTAGCTGGAAACAGCTTTCAGGGTGGCCACACAATCCTAATTTAAAAATTTCCGATTTATTCCCGCATTTTTGCCTAATTTTCCCGACTGGGAAAAATGAGTTATCATAAATTGAATCAATAGATAATTTTGAAGTTTTTGAGGAAATTGTTCAATTGGAATTTCTGACTTGTTTCATTTAGGAAAAATGACGGATAACAGCTGCAAATCTGGCTTCTTGCGTATTGCGTAACTTGCGTTGGGCTTTCATTTTGCTAAGGGTCTATCCATATACCACGTGGACTGCATTTGACCGGTTTCTGACCCCCCCCCCCCCCCCCCTGTGTGGACAACCATTCATATATTTTTTTCAATAGAATGTATGGATCATGGACACTTGCCAACCTCCTCCCCTCCTCCAAACTGTCAACGTGGTATATGGATGGCCCCTAACTAGAACAAAAATCGCTCTATATAAGTCACCGATCTTTCAAGTTTCATCGAAGCGAAATAGTAAGGCAATCGAGGATTTCGAGTACAAAATGATGAACGTGCGTTGCGTGATATTGTACCAAGAACTTCGTGATTTCAACGTCGTTAACAGTTCGTAGACTATTCTCTGAGCTACCAAACTCTTTTCAGTTTGATTTACCACCAGACGCTTTTCATTTATTGAAAAATCCCATCGAGCACCTTTTTAACAAATGCTGTCAAATTTGGCAGCTCCTTCTTGGAATGACCAATCAGTTCTAGCCAAAATTTGCCCATACGCTGTTCTTTTCTCAGTAATCTGGCAAGCAACGTCTTTGAAGACGACTTTAAGCACAGCTGCCCAAAGTTATCTTTCATTTTGTGAGCAACTGCAGCGCTCAGATAGTCTTTATCTACGCACGTTTCCAGACACAGCTGCAGACGCTTTTTGGCTATGTCCGTGAAGTGAGTTACAACATCAGGGTTAATGCAGATGACGTAACGCGTTAAAAGGTATGTTAATGGAGATTTGTTGAGTAGCTTCTCCAAAAACCACTGAAGACTTCGGGAGAACATTCTAGCTCGTTTGAATCACGTCGGTGACTACGACAAAGTATATACTTTCATGCCTGTAGCTCAGTATTTCGCTGGAAGCTGTCATGCGAAGAGCCGGGCTTAATAGCCGAGGTACGATTTTCAAACCCTCCATTCAATTTGTTAATTTAGCGGATGATATGAATGTTTGGAACGGTAACAGAACTGCAAATCCGCCTGAAAGCAAAACAACAAAAGTCGGAATAGAGATGAATGTGTCGAAAACAAAGTGTATCCCCACCACCACCCGGTGGGACCTCCCCCCCCCACCCCACCACCCGACCCAACGGATAATCAGTAGAACCCCCCCTTCGACCCTGCTATGGGCTCCAGAAGAACTTGCGGTCAAAAAAGAAAGTTCACCCCCGCACTATATGTACCAGGCACGAACCGCTGTTAAGACCGGTGGTTCTCTACGGGCATGAGACGTAAACAATGCTCGAGGAAAACCTGCCAGCACGTTTTCGAGCGTCGCGTGCTTTGGATCATTTTTGGCGGTGTGGCTACGTAGAATGAATCACGAGCTCGCTCAACTCTATGGCGAAATAAGTATTCTGAAGGTGATAAAAGCTGGAAGAATTCGTTGAGGAGGGCATGTTACAAGAATACCGGGTAGCAACCCTGCGAACATGGTCTTTAATCCGGCCGGTTCTAGAAGATGTAGCGCACAGTGAGCAGGGGAGGCTGATCAGGTGCAGCAAGATTTGGCGAGTGTGGGTCGTGAACAAGGTTGTAAAGAAACTGCCATGAACCGAGTACATTGGCAAAATGTTGAAGACGAGGTTTTGACATTGTAATGTTGTTACACCAATAAAATGAATGAAGTAACAGAAAAAAACGTTATAGGTTCGAAGCATTTTTTTTTGTCTTACGTGATCCATTATAGGACTGCAATACACCTCATTATGCTCATACTCATCAACTGCTACATTGTCCCTCACACACACATCCATTTTTTTTTTTTCAAGTAAATTGATGTGTTAAATTTAGTATGTGATGTGACGATCCATTACAAAAATGCAACAAAACCTTCCGAAATCTCAGAGGTAGCACTCCGGCAAATCTGACAATTCTTCATAATGGTCTACATCCCAGAAAAATAAAACGGGAAGTGTCTGCGCAGAGTTTGCCAAGGGACATGGTAGTCGAACATTGTCGAGACTCTATTGAAAACTCGCTACAGTCCTCCGAGCGCACCGTTCATGATTGTTTCGGCGAATTGGCATCCTCAACATTACGCTATTGTGCAATGCCCTTGGTCGAGCGTTTATTCTAATCTGCTCCAGGATGGTGCTGCAATCGATTCGGCCTTGTAAAATAAGTTCAAAACCGTTATCAGACGCCACCTTCGGAATCTAAGATGACGACCAGAGGATTATAAAGATATCAGCAAAAGGAACTGCCAAGTTGACCGAATGTAAGACATTTCTGAGGAAGATGAGTGTATAGATGTTAATCATTTATCTCTATTATCCATAGTTATTCCAACCTCTGAGCAATACAGAGTCAAAACTCAGTGAAACCATCTTAAGTGTTACAAGCTTGTTACAACATTAGCCCCATGATAAATTTAGGGCTGACAAAAACGAAAACTGACAAAAGCGAGAAATTTTAAATTTGTTTAGGCTATTTCCTTGAAATAATGCACAATAAGACACTAGATTTAAGATTTTCAGCATCGCTGGTTATTCAATCAGGTTAATAATTATTAAAAATAATAATAGTTTTAATAATGATGAACGTTCACCTCGTTCCCGGTTTTGTCAGCTATTTTGACACGATTTTTTCAGCCTACCCGCACATCAAACCCAAAAAACGGTGACAAACTGGGAGGCTGAAAGTCACCTTAAAAAGAATAAGAAAACAAATCCATTATTCAGCAAAAATGTTTGCCATAACCTCCGCTTTAACTCTTCTGAAAACCACATCGTTGATATATAACATGATTTAAACTATCAGAAAGGCTACGATTTGCGATCTTCTGAACTGGTTTCTAGTATCATCAGATCCATTGATTACAAGCATTCGTGGTTAGCCCAAAAAGCATAGAAAAACCGTTGTCTGGCGATGATACGAAGCTGCTAGCAAAAGAAGCGGTTCAAATTGAAAACGGCAATGAAAATATAAATATTTAATAATAATTGAAATAAAAATCGGTTTAATTGTAGTAACATATAATGAATAAACATATTAACAAAAATAATATGTAAAATTCAGCTGAAAATAATGAGTTTGAAGGTGTGATTACCATGATAACGTAAATACTGTTTGAATCATAAAATATATTGAAATCATCGATATTTGTTTTGAGCATAACTCTCCAGCATACCACCACTTGAAAACTCTTATAATGTACTATTAGATGCAGTCAACTCTAACTGCTCCTACCTGCTCCTAAGTGTGGTGCAGCCGTCGAAAATACGACGAAAAAAACGGAAAAAAGTTCAATAACTCATCCCACTGAAATAATGCAGGTATAGTATGTTCCAGAAAGTTTTGTATTTTGATTTGCAAATAACTTTGTAGAACATTATATTGTCCTTAAAATTAAAAGCAAAATGGTTCGGTGAAAAATGTGTTTTTGAAGGTTAGTTCTTATAAAACGCTCTCTATCTCCAATTGGGTGAAACATACGATTTATATGTCTTCGGCAAAGTTGTTTGGATTGACTTTTTCTACAATTTTGCTGAAGACATCAACTCTCTATCTTAAAATCCTAAAAAAGTTGAATTTTTATCTCATTGATGGGGATTGATCACAAAAATCATGCCGTCAAAATATGAAGCTTGTCATATCCATAAACTTTGCCAAATACGCCATCGCTCTAGCTCTACTATTTAGGGAGCTATCAGTTGAAAACGTTAAAATCGACTGTGCGTTGGTTCATTGGATTTAAAGAAATAAAAATAGAACTGCTGACGATTTAAGCAGGCTGACAAAATCGAGTGTAGACCAAATCGGGAGCTGAAAAAATCGGGTAATTATTAATGACGGCTCTTGAACTGATGGCAGCCATCTGGGATTTCAAAATGGCGCCTGACAATATATTTATGACTGTATTCAATTTTATTGTAAGTCTGCATGTGAAACGTTTCAAGACTTAAACGGCTATTTTCTCAATAGGATGAAAATTGACATGGGACTGTTATTCGATGAACTATTTAAGGGTTGTGAAAACACTGGCTTCTCCCCTCTCCAGCACAAACGAGGAGACATAGATACGATTAAATGATAAGGAAAGGATACGTTCTTATTTACAATATATTGTGCGCTGAAGTAAAATTAAACCATGAATGAAAATTAACATACAAATCACATTTCCATTGCACACGAACACGCACAGTACGCTACTCTATTGTTTTCTAGATTATGTATCTAATTCATATATGTCTTGCACTTTTTGGCATTCTTTTTAACTTGACATCGCACTAGACATGATGTAGGTGTAAGTGATAGTTGTATGATAATGAGATGATTGGCGAAACACGCATAATACGATTCATCCTCAATGCAGAAAGTTGCTAATATTGTTAGAACCGTGTATATTGCATTGTGGAAAAATTAGTTCAACATAAAATACACACAACACAAATTGGAAGGAAACGATAGAGAGAAAAACTCAGGAAAACGTAAACCAAAAAAGCTACACCACACTAGATATTTCAAGAAATGTTTACACATGCTTATATGGTCCTACCTTAAACTGAGATCCGGTGAAGCACAGCGAACCGCTACACTGGGCATTTGTGGAACGAGTCGCATAGCCAATGCCACCTGATTCTTCCACAGATGTGCCAGCCAATCCCTCTGAGCTTCGGTGATTGGCTTCTTCGGAGGTGCAGAGCTCCGCAGCAACGAAGCACGGTTGTCGCTGACGGGTCTATAAAAGACAAAAACAAAAGAGGAAAATAAAAACACCGATCAATAAATTTACTCTGTCAATCTGAAAAGGACATCAACAACTTACGTCGGATCAATCACGTTGAACAAACTTGTTACACGTTGGTAGCAAATCGGCCACGCCTGTGCCACCGCCGTCGGACAGTGTTGTAGGACATGTTGACGCTCCATGAACCCGAACAAACAAACACTCCATGGATCGTACGTTTGACCGGAGGACTGCGAAAGGCATAGTGTTAACGTCGATGCCTTCGCAGAATCCTCGATGTGACCGACCGTCCACACACCACTATTGCGATCCACTATCCATTGAAGATCTATGATATTGGCATTCAACATTGCCGTTCTGTCGGGCTGTGGAAGCATATGAAGACATTTCTCGAGAACCTGAAATTTAAAAAATAATAACAACAAAAATAAACACATATCCAATTAATAAGTGGGTAAGCCTGTTTTCCCTTTCTCTCAATTGTGTATGGCAACCGAGATTTCAATCGGAATAAATTGAAGTTTAAATAGACATGACACTGATAATTTACTTACCTGTGGGCAGCACCTATCAATTACATCAATCAGGGGTGGCTCAACTTCCACAATACCAAGAGCTTTCATCAGAATTTTCACCTATAGGAATTGCAATGAATGCAATGGAGATGAAAGGAAGAAATAATACATCGTGAGAATTAGAATTTTCAAATTGAGATTGTTATGGGACGAGGTTATATTCCAAATGTTAATATTATTAATTATTAAATTGAAACAAAATATCATCAATTTTATACGTCGCAACTCACAATTTCCCACCCACTGTTATTAATTAAGAGCTGAGCCTGTACAATGTTTCTACCGTACAATCATACCCTGAACCAAAGAATTCCAAAAATTTAGCAATCTGAAAAAAAATCGTCCATGTTGGAAGAAACTAACCAGTTCACTAGCCTTCTAATTTGAAAAATAAGCTTGGAGTAATAATAAACGGGCGGTGCAGGAGCAATTGAGTAAATACAGCATGCTTTGTTTTTCGAGTCATTTAAATTTGAAAGTTTTGAAGTAATTTGCATGCGCTTTATATGTGCACGAAATTAAAATGAAAAGTGCAAAATAATTTTAGCTTTGTAGGACCGTTTTGTAGTTCAAAACTTCACCTGTTGCTTACTTTTAACTAACTTACTTTTCTGAATTAAAAATTACGAATTTTGAGCCATTGAACGGTACCAATATAAGAGGTTCTGAAAATTAGCCCTTTGGGTCCTACCGGTATAATATCTTTAAGTGTTCACTTTCCTGGTACGTCCACGGCATGATGTTTTTGTATATCTGTATGAAAAATTATGACGTTCTAACCAAATAGATACAAATAGATGAGGTTCTAAAATTAAGCTCATTGAGACCTACACAGCCAAAAAATTTTAAAACTAAGTTTAATGTATACATATATGTAATCTCATAAATTAGTTGATCTTTCATAAACATTAACATAACATAAACCGAGCTTTGAAATGACACCCGATTTTTTTTCTCCCTTATCCTTTTGATTAGCTGTCATTCCTTTTTTTAGCACCGAACGAAGTTATCCAGAGTAACACATGTTTGTAATAGTTTTAAAATTAAACTTCAAATTCGGTTGGTATATTGGTATATATACAGGGTGTTCCATAAGTTCGAATACACTTTAAAAATGTGTTAAAAAATCAAAAGACAAGATTTTCTTTTCTGAGTCAATTTTTATTGAAGCAATGTTTATTGAGAACCATTATGACATATTAGCTGGAAGCACCGCCCGATCATTACCCAACAAACCCATACCCATACCCATACATACATATATCTACGCAGAAATAATAATCAAATCGTGGTTTGAAAATGCAGTTTGTTCTCGAGGATCCGAAGATTGAATTCGTGATAGCGAGAGTCAAAGAATATCAGTAGGAAATTAAATCGTCGAACCCAAATTTGTATTTTTAATGATATAATACTCACTGTTTTTTAACAACAATCTGTCTGAAAAGCGATTCCCTAATATGCTTGTTGCTCGCGTACTACACAGAAAAAAATAATGAATTTTAGACACGACGCGTAAAATTTCTCCTCGTTCAATTCCAAGCCAAAGCAAGCGTAAACAGCGAAATTGTTTGCAATCTTTCATACAACAGACCTGATTTCAGCGATATCTGGCATGAATTAACATGAAATATTTCATGAATTGATGCAAAATCTGGCGTTCCTTTTATGTGCATTAGATAACGCACAAAATTTAATGTTTCTTTCAAGCTGTGTACGGTGACAATGAAAGACAGTAATTGGTATTCCAAATTGTAACAAGTCGTTTCATCGACCGATGTTTAGACTGTTTTTAATTCCTGTGGGTGGGTAGTGTACATAGGTTTAGGTTTGGGACAAGTTTTAGGTTAGGCTTAAATTTTCTTACGTTTTAATGCATTTTATTGGTTTTCGCTTAATGAACCGACATAGTGCTGTTTCTCGGCCAACACTAGCAACCCATATACCGATCTGAGGCATATCCCGGCAGAGTCGACTAATGCAGAAATTTTGACGGGCTTCGTTTATAACCGACTCGTGATTTTGATGATGAAAATTGTCGTGGTAGTTACTAACGTTGAGGTGGATAACATGGTGGCTGCGAGGAAGTATGATGCAGTTGATGGCATCCGGAGGAAGATAATAACAATTGGCGGGTCTGGCTTGTATACGAACCAACCTTGCTCGTCGATGAAAGGGTTGAGCATGTACACGGTGTTCAATAAGTTCGGATACACTTTCAAAATTTGTTAAAAAAATGAAAACATGTTTTTTTATTTTTTGGATTTATGTTATTGAAAGCTATGTTTACAAGGAACGTTTACAACATTTCTCTTGGAATGACCCCCCCTTTGTACTCCTTAACGAGCTTCAAACGTTTCTCGAACGCGTCGCAGGCGGCACGCACGGACTGCATGGGCATTTCGTCCCAGATTTTGAGAATTACCGTCTTGAAATGATCCAAAGTGCTGACCTTGTATTCGTTCAGCTTCGCCATCATATAGGACCAAACAAAAAAGTCGAGAGGATTCAAGTCCGGGGTGCTGGGAGGCCACAAAGTTTTGTCCAGAAAGTCGGTTAAATTGTCCCGACACCAGGCTTGAACCACATTTGCCGTATGGGTTGGTGCACCGTCCTGCTGGAACACGTAGTGCTCATCGCCGTAGAGGCTTCGGAGACTGGGGGCAACAACCTTTTCCAAAACCTCAGTTTTGTAGTACGCCGCGTTGATTTTGACGTTTTTTTCAATAAACACCAAGGGTAGCTTACCACGTTTGCATACTGCCCCCCAAACCATCACCGACGCGGCACTTTGGAACCGAGGGATGTTTATATTGGATTCAGGAATGCTGTCCCTCGATGGCGCCCACACCCGGTCATTTTGCACATTGTGCGGCTGCTGCAGCACGAACAGTTTCTCGTCCGAAAAAACAAACTCCTGACCAGCGTGCCGAGAGAGGATCCTCTTAGCTCGATCCAACCGCTTTTTGCTGGTAGCCTCCGAAACGCCATGGACCTTACGTTTTTTGTAAGGCCTGAAACCAAGGTCCTTGGTGAGTATGGTGTGAGCGGTTCCAATGGAAACGTTGAGATCTGCAGCCGTTTTCCGGATTGAGCGGTTCTTTTTGCGCCGAATTCGCTCCCTCACGATCTTGATGACCCGTGGCGTCCTCGCTGAACGCGGCCGACCGGATCTCGCACGGTCATTGGTCGAGGACGTCTCCCGGTATCGCCTGATGGTCGTGTAGACAAAGTTCCGCTTGACCCCATGCGATTTCAGCAGCCGGAATATATCGCCGGGTCGCTCACCGTTCAAAAAACGCTTAATTACGAAGTCCCGATACTCTTTCATCGCGCGTAACAAACAAACAACAACTAACAGAATGTCAACACCGCGCACATTCGGTAGCGTATGAATGAAGCTAAAGCTGACACCAATACCAATGCAGAATATGTACATGGCGCATACCTACGCAATGATGAAAACTTGTATTCGAACTTATTGAACACCGTGTAGAGTAGGCTTTGTTTTGGCAGCACGGCATCGCGATCTCCCCGTTCGAGGATCGTGCGTTCTGTCGCAAAGTCTGTCTTGCTGCGTTTCCCGAAACTGAAAGTTTTCAGCATGGCGATACTCCTCACTAGTAATGCATCTACTGTTCCTAGCGTAGATTTTTGGACGGGCGGTTCTACTATACGTCACTAGCCAGTTGTTTTCCGTCTGCCAAAGGAATTCAGGGCCCTTGAACCATCTACTGTCAATCGTTATCAATGGTTTGCCCAGCCATTTCGTGCCTTCGTCAGCTACATTCCACTTCGTGGGAATCCACCTCAGTTATGTTGCTAAGATCCAGAATCTCACTGACTCCAGCGGCCATGAACTGACTGTATCTACGATGGTCGGCGCGAATCCAGGAAAGTGCAATCTGACCAAAACAACAAAGTCGCTTTTGACGTATCGAAAATATGCTACAGCTCCACCGCTGTTTTCACTAGCGTCAACAGATGTATGCAACGGTATTCCTGTCTGACTCTCAGCTGACGTTTGAGGCCTATAGCACCGTGAAATTGTCAACTGTTCTGTTGATTCACCTTTTCATCCCAGTCTACACCAGCCCACCAAATCTCCTGAGCCTTGAGATACATCAGGTAGTTAGCTATGAGACCCAACGGATCGTAAATGGTCATCATGGTGCGTAAAACTTCGCGCTTGGTTGGGAAGCGGTTGGCTTCCAGTAGTTCAATTTGTACAGTGTGGGAAATAAGTATAAAGACAAACTACTTTCTGAAAATTTTCATATTACATTCTATTCTGTGTAAACCAAATACTTTCCAATACATACTCAGCAGCAAGTTAAAAGTTCATCATCAGTAGTTTTTCCGTTGAGACGACTCATTTCAAAACAATCCAAAAGTTTATTTTTTTCTCATGGGAAATAAATATAAAGACAAGATCAAATATTTCAGCAGTATCATTTATTTATCGAATTTCAATTCAAGAAAATAACAAATTAGTAATGTGTAGCATTTCCCTTTTTAGAAATAACCTCTTGCAGACGTCTTGGCATAGAAGTTATGAACGATTCCAATTCATTCGGATCATGTTTAGACCAGTCATCCTGAATCGCTAACTTTAATTCTTTCACCGTGTCATACTTTCTTCCTTGACCATAAACTTTGCGATAAACCAAGCCCCAAACATTCTAGATTTGATTTAAATCGGGACTGCATGTCGTCCATTCGAGCACAGGGATGTTATGGAAGTCCAAGAAGTTTTTTGTTGCTGCCGATGCATGACAAGAAGCGTTATCCTGTTTAAAGATCATGTTCTCATCCAAAACGGGCCTTATGACGATCAACAAGTTTTGGTGCAGGTGCCGTTTTCCTAAAGAAAATATTGGGATCTTCACTCAAAATCTGACAAATCCGACGTTTGAACACAGGAAGATTCATTTCGGCTTTGATGGCACTCGGACACAGCCTTTGATGGACTGCAAGTCGTTTGATTTCCCTCTTCATCCTTGGTGTCAGAATAGACGGACGTCCGGGTCGCTTCTTAGTGGCATATTTCTTACCCAACTGTAGGTAATTATGCACGACATCCTTACTCCTTCCTATTCTTCTGACAATTTTCCGAAGAGTCAGACCTTGTGCATGGAGGCTAGTTACTTGTCCTCGCTCAAATTCAGTCAATCGCTTATTTTTCGGTATTTTTCCTGCAAATCCAACAACAAAAAACATAATGAACAATATTTATCTGATATAAATAGCCCATGTATTCCTAGCAGTACCAATTTCGACGAAAGCAAACAAAAATTTGAAGTCTTACGCAACAACAACACGTCCACGAGGAAAGACATTCTGGCGGTGAATTGCGTCAACAATTGAATCTCGTCACACACACACACATGCTGTAGGTGAATGAACCGGTCATGAACATTTGTGCTTTCAATACATATTCATTGATATGCGTGTTGCTCAAGTTACTCTCACTGAGAGAATGAAACCATTGAAATCATTCTGTCGTTTTATTTATTTCCCGCACTTCCCGTAGGTGAAGCTGCCGGTTTGAATGCACCACCACATGCCTAGCACCTTTTAGGTTGCGAGACTGTGCCTCTTAATTCGATATTTTTCTTGAATCTGGAATCACCGTGAAGTTCTGAGAGAATAGCCGCTGAATTCTAAATCCAATAACGAATTTCAAACTCCGCCTTGGTTGTGGACCCACCAAACAAGTTTTGTCAGTATCTTGTGCTTCCTGCTCCATCTCTGTGCAGCACAGCATATCGTCTAAGGGCTTCAAATGGTGAGTTGATATCTACAAATGAGGGTGCGGCCGACCTCTCGTCCTCACAAGTTCCTACCTCACGCCTCCACGAGTCATATGATCACAAAAGACTGCCAGCTGAAACATGGAGACGCTGGTTGGCGTAGCCTGGGCAATGTTGTCAATTTGACAATAGCGAAGTGAGGGGGTGCGAACATTTACATTCAATTTATAATTTCAGCCCGGTTTGGGAACATTTTTGGGTTCCAAACCATTTACCTTATGAGCATGGAGCAACATTATTTGCATTAAAGGCTCAATTTGTTTTTAATTATTTCAGCATAACGTTTACATTAGATGTCTTTGGACTAATGGATGTCAGATATGTTGTGTACATTAATATATTATGTTCTCTTATTATTATTATTTTTATTGTGGATACAAATATTAATCTTACTAGATATTAACGGTTAATACTACAGTTGCTGCAAAAGAAGAAGTCTATTGCTGAGAGGATGGCCAGCTTAGTTACTGATATTCATTCTTTTATCGTTAACTGTCATGCTCATATTAATATTTTATTACGTCATTATATTATTTTATGTTGAGATATGAAATGAAAGTATATTATTAAATTTAAATCAATTTTATTACTGAAAATCATTGTAGTACCTACGAGATCCACTACCAATGATTATTGCGAAGCAAGGAAATGGAACAGCACATCAAAACTTAAGGTAAACTATTCTTTATATGATATATGATATATTATTTCAGGTCATCCATAAAATTACCAAGTATTGTAAAATAATTTTAAATTCATTTTTTTTCTCATTGCTATGATATATTGTCTAAATTTTCTGGTTCATATTGGTTACTTAAGTTATTCTACAATTGCAGCAGGACAATAATATGCAGACACGTAAATGAAAATTGAATTGGCATCAGTTCATTTTATAATATCCCTTCACTGTATTATGTATATCAATTTGTATGACATTGTATATTGATTTTATTTTTATCATTACTTTTGTATTCGTGATTTATATATTAGCAGAAAACATAATTTTATTATTTTCACTTCATAGGTATAGATTGTTTTGTCTTATATGTCCAATGATCATTTTAGTGCCTTGAATACAAGAAGCTGCAATTGAATCAGCAGTAGAAATAAGTACTTATTACCTAAAGTTCGTTTAGGCTTCCTTGTTCGTTTATTATTTCTCTTTACAGGCTCGGCTGTTGTAGATACTAATTTTATCAATTTTAACATCTATTGATCATTATTTTGATATTAACTGTTAGCACAGAGTACGTCGGATATTATTCTGTTAAAATATCCTAATACATGTTATTACTCCATAGAAACAGCAGAAAGGAAATCACTATTTTAGAAATTTCTACATGCAGGGTGTACAATTCTAAAACATTATCCAGCCCAGGCTACCCATTTTGCTGTATAAAATTACTTACACGCTTTAAATACTTATTTCTTTATTATATTCATGAACCTTATTATAATTATATTGCATGAACCTTATTATATTTCATTGATTTAATACATTTCAATACTGGGATGGGATGCACCAGGGCATCATTGAAGTTTTGTTATTCGTTTTATCGGATCATATTGCTGGAAGGAGATTCTTTTATTCCCGCAGGTTTCGCGTAAGTGTGTCTGCTTACGGGCCTGCCCAACCCTTTTTGGGCCTTCATACAGCAGTATGTTGAATTTAGAACGGTAACAAAGCATGATCTTTCTATTAAGTGGAACCGCATGCAGGGCAAGGCCCACGCTAGGATGGTGGCTTCCTACATACATACATACAATTACCTGACAACTTTATATCATCACCGTTAATTCACATAATAAATGAGGACTCGTAATACCGTGAAATTGTATTCCATTTCAGCCAGACGCTGAAAACTTTACATCTTCGTGTTAGAAAGATTGTAGCTCTAATAACTGATTGCGTTCGGGTATCCCCTCACAGTACCATATGATCTGCAGTGCAGATTCTTGCACTGCGTCTCGTTGAAAATTGACTTGGAAAGTAAAGTATACATGGTCTGAATTTTTTTATGTTCAGTAATAAAGACACAACCTGTTAATAGACCCTGTTTTTACGAGCATATCTGCTTTATTTACGAATTCTATATTTCAGCAGTGTAAAGGGTGTACCGTTTGAAATACGCACACACAAAATTCATACACAAATTTAAGTTTTTATCCGATTATCATCAAATACTGAGTAACAAGAAACAATTAAAGTTAGTATCCGAATGCGCGAACCTTGGCCTTAACCCCTGCCAATAAAGACTGGACTCGGAAAAAATGAGACACACAAAAATGATCACCAAAAATTCATTTTAAATCGGATACTTCTCAAATTTTCAGGGATTAAATAACTATATATAAGCTATGTTTTGGCATAATTTATTTATTGAATTTCCTCCCCCAAGCTGAATGCTCGTACATTTCTCTTAACACTGCTCATGAGATCTTGGGCGAGGCTTTGTCCATCTTCCTTACACAATTTCTCCCAGTTTTTCTTCAAAGCTTCATCGGTTTTGAATGTTTTTCCGCTTTTCTTCAACTTCTTCTTCATTATCGCCCAAAACTTTTCGATCGGACGAAGTTCTGGTGTATTTGGCGGGTTCGCCTCCTTCGGGACCACATTAACGCCCTTCGCTTCGTACCAATCCATTACAGGCTTGGCGTAATGGCACGAAGCGAGATCCGGCCAGAACAGCGTGAGACCACGGTGAGAGCGGAGGAAGGGCAGCAAGCGCTTCTGCAAGCATTCCTCTCGATAAATCTGCCCGTTTATGGTGCCGGTTGTAACGAACGGCTTGCTGTACCGTCCGCACTCGCAGATCGCCTGCCACAACAGGTACTTCTTCGCGAATTTGTCCATCTTTCTCTTCCGGAACTTTTCCGGAACCTCCATGCGGGACGTACCGACAAAAAACTCGAGGCCGGGGATTTGTTTGGTGTCCGCCTTGATATATGTCTCGTCGTCCATGACGAGACAGCCTGGCTTGACCAGCCACTCACGGTACAGCTTCCGCGCACGCAATTTGGCCACCGTGTTTTGCTTGTCAGTCCGGTTTGGCGCCTTCCTGACCTTAAAAACACGTAGCCCAACCCCTGGTCTGCTGGACGAACCACTTCGACGAATTGACCTTTTTAGCCACGTCTTGGGTGCAAAGGTTCGGGTTATTCTTAAAGTACTGCCTTATCTTCCGCGCCTTTTCTGGGTATTTAGTTTTCGGTTTTCGGCCGCTTCCAGCGCGCCGCTCGATGGTCTTCGTCTCTTGGAACATCTTCACAACGCGGAACACGGTGGAATGGTGGATTCCAAGCCTTTTGCCGATCTATCTGTGCGACTGACCAGGATTATCGATCACCGCGCCCAAGATTTGCTGGCGTAGCTCTTCTTGTTTCGAATGCATCTTGAAAACTACTTGACAGATCGCGATAAAATTTCTAAACACATAAACATAACCTCTAAACTAGTATTGCCCAAAACTTCATTAGTGTTACCCACGTGATAAAAAGTTACACCCAAAACAAAGTGTCGCATTTTTTTCGAGTCCAATCTTTACTCGGTTTCTGGAAGCTGGTTGAAGTCCGCTTTCACATGTCTTTTGTTACGCGGCACTGCGGTGTGGTTTCGGTTAAATTGTGGTATAACATCCTCGGGCGCCGTTTTTTGGCGGTGTTCTGTGTTTCTCGTCACGGTTTGGGGTTCTCCGGACCCTAAACGTACTTAGTCCAACTCGAGTTTTCGTATTCTGCACGAGAGTCTTGCTCACATACAACTTTTTAGCCACATCTCGAACTGAGGCGTTCGGTTTCCGTTCAAAGGACCCAGCCATTGCGTTTGTGATCGTTCTCCTCGTTCTGACGGCTGTTTTCGGATCCTCGCTTCCGATCAACAGTCAGACGTTCTTAGAACCGTTTTATGATACCAGACACCGGAATTCGCGATTCCCAACTTTTCCGATGGCACGATGCGACCGATCCTTATTCTCAAAGTACTCGTTTTTGGCGCACGCAGTGTTCTTTCGTCGCCATCTTGAAAACTTTGCGCACCTGATGAAATCAACTCACAGAGTGAAAGCAATACACATTAAACTATGTCTAACGCAATCATTTAGTTTTACCCAACGCATCAAAATTTAGAGCAATTTGAGTGTGTGCGGATTTTAAACAATACACCCTTTAGTCAATGTTACAAACCTCAAAAAAAATCAGATGCATCAGTATTAAAGCGCTGTCAAGAAAATCAAGCCGCAGTGTGGGGCTATTCATAAACTACGAAAACTTTTCTGGGGGTTTTGGTCTGTATGACCAAAACCTACGCTCACTAGAAAATTTCAAAAAATATGGAGGAAAGTCTACGAGGCGCAGGGGAGTCTGAGAGTTTCAAAAATGAGTCCACGTGGTTTATGAACTGGCCTTGTTGAAGATACGAGCAGAAGAGAAACTGTGTATTATTGACAACGATGCAGATTGGGCTACGGTAGAATTGATAGATGAATCGACCGTCACAAAATGAGTCAGTGTGCTCAGGTATCGATGCACCAGATGTTCCTATTATTGATTGCTACAACACTTGCCGATTTATACCAACAATAAGGATGCTGTTGGGGCCACTCAAAAAATGGTTTATAATTGGGAAAACAAGTTTTTATTTTAAATTTTCCAGCCTTGGGAAGATGACATTATGGCAGGTCATGGTGAGCAGTTTGGTTTGAGGATATATATTTTCTATCTTGAAAAAAAAAAACACGTGGTCATTTGGGGAGAGGGGCGTGAGCTATAAAAAAAACACGATGAGCCACATGTGGGATGGGATGGGAGGGGTGGTGGTTAATGAATTGTACAAAATGCGAACACAGGATTTATGCACGGCCCCTAATATGTACGGGTTCTAAAATTTATGCCCTACCGGAACCGAAAGCTGAGTTCCCGGAAGTGTACAAATTCTCAGGTAGATCAACGGCATGATGTTTTAATATATCAGTTTAAAAAATGATGAATTTTGAGCCGTCGAGCAGTACCAATATATGAGGTCCTAAAATTATCCGCTTTGAGCCCTATCGGAACCGGTCACAGATTACCCGAAAGTGGCTAAATTCACATGTTGGTCCATGGCATGAACGGTATTAACATATGTGATTATAAAATTATTCTTTTAGGATCCTTACCGGAATATGTTCTACTTAAAAACCGCCAAACCCAAAACCGGTGAATCTTCAATAAATATGAGTAGGCTATATACAGAAATTGACAGCTCTATCAGTTCGTTTAATGCAGCCATCGCGAAAGCAGTAAAGCAGCTACGTTCAATGTTTCGTAATTACCACCGGCTCTACCCTTGAGCAGAACGTCGGCCAGATACAGCCGAGCGGCCATATACAAGATCCTGGCGCTCCTGGAGAAAGGTGAGGGAAATTGAGCGCAAGTCGGGTTCCTACCGTCCAACGGTTTAGTCGGAAGGAGCAGCAAGCGCTGAAGTGGAAGGAAGTTAGATGATGAAAAAAATAGATAGCTAGCATATATGGATGCGGAAGGGAGGAAGAGATAACTCCGTCGTGGCGGGGGGGGAGGCGGCCAGGCGACCCGGACGAAGAGATATGCTTGTTGAGGATGTCGTCCCCGCGAAGCAGAACGTGGTTGTGATGGACGTACCTGATGCTCGACGGCAATTACTGGCAGGAGACCGGCTACTTCACGTCCCCCAGGAAGGAGGAGAGCAGCGACGTGAAGTGGTTTCTCCCACACGTAGGTCTCTCACACGAAGTTCCTGAAGTAGGGCCTCTTGTGACTGACAATCAGTAAGAAGGGGATGTCAATGCCGCTCTTCTTTTCTTCTTTTTTGCACATTACGCGAAGCAGTCACTGGAGGAGATGGAGCGTTTGATGATCTCAATCGTCAGAACGGCAACCCCCACCCCCCCCCCCCCCTCAAATTGAAAATTTCTGGGCGAGCCTGAAGCGGAGGATCTATTCGAACGTTGCGATTTTTTACGTTGCGAAAACCGAAAAGGAACTGATCAATAAGGCGACCAGTTGAAGACAAGTTGAAGAATATGCCAACATCTTTTTTGTCCCCCCCGCGGCCTTTTAATTTCTCCTTTTTTTGTTTTGATATGTTTTTTTTTTTTTTTGTCCCCCCCCCCAATTTTTTTTTTTTTTTATCCTCTCCTTTTTTTGTGCCCCCGTTTTCCCCGCCCCCCCCCTTCCCCTGGGGTTCTTTTGCCTGTCCCCTCCCCCTTCCCGGGTCCGCTCCCCCGCCGTCGCGTCCTCTCCCTGCGCCCGTCGTTCTTCCGGGATTGGTTATGTTAGGTTATGGTTTGTTCAACACGGCGTCTATCCTACATGTTAGGAGCGGCTGCCCCCCCCCCCCATCATCATCCTTATATCAACGTGGGACACTAGACAGTGTTGTGCACGATGATCCTCCGGCGAGACAGGGGGTTATTGGGATGGTTATACAGTATGTCCCATAAAAAAATGCGAAAATCCATACCTCAGTTTCAAATGAGTTTTTTTCATACAAAATGAAAAAAAAATTATAATTTTATTTAGGGAATCGTTTATTAAGCCTTTCATGACTACATTACTCAATATGTCCACCATTTTTTCTCGATCACCTTCTCCAAACGGGGACGGAATCGAGAGCGTACCGTCTCAATGTATGAGTCAGTCAGCGAGTTCCATGCCTCGGTAATGGAAGCTTTCAGGGCACCAAGACTGGGGTGAGAACGTTCACAGGCCTTAGCCTGAAATATGCCTATATTGAGTAATCCAAAGGATTCAAGTCCGGGCTGCTAGGAGGCCAAATGTACTTTAGCCAAAATTCCATGTTTTCGTTCAGCCACGCTTGAGTTTTTTTTTTTGAGGTATGACACGGTGCTCCGTCCTGTTGGAAAATGACGTGTTGGTGTGCTCCAAAGTTGGCTTTCATCCATGGCAGAACGTGGTCCTTCCAAATTGTCATGTAAACCTCGGTATTAACTTTTAATCCAGCTTTGATAAATACTGGAGGCATTTTCAAGCCATTGGACGCAACTGCCCCGAAAACCATGACGCTGGCAGGATGTTTGGTTGTAAATTTCACGTTCTCTGGAACAATCTCTTCGGCGAAATAAACCTGTCTGTACGTGTGTTAGATACGGGATCGATGGTGAACATTTTCTCATCGGAGAATACGATGATGGTATGCTTCTTTTTAATGCTGACACCAAACTTTTCGAGCGCTCCAGCCGTAGTTGTTTGATTCGGTCTGTTACAAGGTGGCGCTTTACTCTTGCCCTGGACGAACATTTCAAGTTATCTTTGACCAACCGTTGCATGGTAGTTTTTGAAATATCGGCTTCCTTAGCCAATTTCCGGATCTATCTCATAGGATTTCGCCTCACTTTGTCTTTCACTGATCTGATGACCTTCGGTGTGCGAGCGGACCGTGGAAGGTCACTTCCCGGCTTCCGTGGACGTGGTCCATCAAGGAGTGAACGTTGGATACGGTAAACGGTAGCCAGGTGGCATCCCACAATCGTTGCAATTTGTTTTACGGGCTTTTGGGCGAGCAGCAAACTAGTCACAACCTCCTTTGCGTACATCTTTCTGGTCACGTCTTCCGTCGGAAGGGAAAAAAGCCGTTGGTCCCGGCTCATGTGTTGATGAGTGCGATATGTGAGGTGGGGCAGTCGTTTTCCTGGCGTCTTTGGTTGTTACCACTTGAGGAAAAAGGCCGACGGAAAAATAATCGAATAAAAAAACTAACGTGCAATTTAAGAATTCACGACCGGTTCTTAAATGTTAGCATAATCAACATGCACATCCCTCACCTACGTATGTTAGCTTTTAACGGACGATTGGAACTTCAAAATCGTCATCGGTGATCACAATGTCAGTGTGGCAAAGAGGAGGATCGGTTATAGGAAAGTTCAGCGCACATCAACATTCAAACAAAAACGGCCTCAGACTGGTCTCTATCGCCTGCTCTTAGAAAATATTATCGACGTTAGGACCAAACAATCGATTTAGACCACTATCCTAGTCTCCAAGACCCCAAGTTTGACCAAAGTCTACGCTCCATACAAAATAAATAAAAAAGCGGAGA
Source organism: Aedes koreicus (assembly GCA_024533555.2). Lineage (NCBI taxonomy): Eukaryota > Metazoa > Arthropoda > Insecta > Diptera > Culicidae > Aedes > Aedes koreicus. Next base: position 9,411 of record JAHHFK020004886.1, on the reverse strand, counting down.
AAAGTCTACGAGGCCTGAGATTTTTGAAAATGAGTATACGTGATTTATGAGCAGGCCCTTATCAAAATCGTCAATGCTGTAGGTCAAAACAGCAATATAAAAAATAAAAATAAAATTAAAAAAATGCTACCTTTTCACAAGATATCGGACGTATTCTGCTTAAATCTTAGTCTGAGATTTTCAAAAATAAGTCTACGTGGTTTATGAACAGACCCGTTATTGAATGGCAAAAAAATGGAACTGAAAACAAGTTTTTTTAGAACTGCCTTTTTTTGCATGCAGCACTCATACTAATTAAAATTACTACTAATGAACCATGGCTTTTGCAATACGATTAAAAATAATACAATGTTTAACCAACTAATCCCTGAACACGGGATTTTAAGGTTCCACGTACTAATCCACGAAACAGCCATAGGATAATGATCGATCAGGAGATCGGCGGAAGTTCCACAAATCTCGAATCTTGGAATGTACAACGTCAAAGATGTCTTGACAGTGGGCTTTTCTGATATTGACATCCTAACCATAACAGCCAAGACGATAGAGGAGATGAATATGTTATCGACAGAGACTAAATACTCCACCAAAACCTGTAGTGTTCTTGGTCAGTAACTGTAGAGCAGTGCAGCGAGCAAAAATCATCTTCAGGAGCGTGCCATGGCTTCGAAGCGCGTATTGAAATACCTGGAAATTACTCTAGACAACTGGCTGAACGTCAACATTCACTAAGTAGATCACCTACAGTAAGATTGCGGTTTCTGCCACTGGCTATTCTTCATCAATCGTTGCATAAATGTTATTAAAGGTTTGTTCTTATATTCCCAATTATCTCAAATGCTAAAACAGCTGTTCGGATTTCGGCCATGCACTAATTACGTAAGGGTTTATGAGAGGAGCATTTTCTTAACCGCCTTCTCTGGCATTTTCTTACACGGCATGCAAAATTTGTCTGATCTCAATTTTGCAAGAGAGGCCTATGAAATTTTAAAAAACTTCTTACGTAATTACACTTCCAAAAAGTCATGTAAATATCTGTGCCCTGAGACCGACGCATGCGACATTAGAAAACTTGTACCTGTTTCTGTTCCGGAAGACCTTACTTTACATGAAATTTGTGTATACCTTTCTTGACATTCATCAATTTTGAATTACGTCTCTATGCATTGAGTGATAAATCGAACATAAGCAGTGAAACATTGGTTTACGGTATCTCAAAGTTTTCAACACCCAGAACCACGTATTGACTAGCGGCTTATTCCACAAAATGTATTTACATAAACAGGGCAACGGTAAAGTTTTGCAAAATGTATGTTATCACATCAATCACAGCAAAGGGGGTTGCCTGTTATTTTCAACCAGTATTCCAATACAATGATCCGTCTGGTTCCCCCATAAATAAACCTTTTTTGGTAGTGTCTAAAATGTAACCAACCAGTATATGTACGTGGTCTACAAATCTATAGAATCATTTCAATAACTCTGAATCGACGCGACATATTCCAAAATTATACTTGCTTATCTCCGCCCATGAAAACTTAGTTGCACCATCTCTGTTAAATGATTTTATAATTACATTAACATCGCATTTGATAATATCGAATCTAAGAGCAAAATAGCGCGTTTCTATATTCGGTTGATGGCGCGGTACATCGACTAAAATTGTAAACAGATACACAGATGTTTGAGTGAGGGTTTGTCGTATTTTTACCGATGATAATTTTCAACTCGACAAACAGATTTGATTGAATGAGATCCTCGGAAATCTACTGATAACTATATCAAAAACTCATCAGCCAGGGATGCCAATGTTCCAGTTTAAACTGGATTCTTCCAGTTTTTTTTGCGGGATCCAGTCAAAAAGTTAAATCTTCAAATCGTCCAGTTTTTCTGACTTTTGTCCAGTTTTTTCCAGTTTTTTTTCACAACCCTGTTTGCTTTACCCATTAATTGTAGGACTTTTTTTTTTAACGTGGAAAGATTCCTATCCTCTTAAAAAGGCTGCTGTGTTTTTAGCGTTCATAAATCAACTTTCTGTCAACTGCAGCTTTTTGAAGTTTTATCGACGCACACTAGTGAATCATTTGAATTAAAGAAGTGTGAACAAGAGGGAAACAGATTAGTTGGGAAAACAAAGATGATAATGAATTCTGGGAACTTAGAAACATCGACTTTGATGATTTGAAGCATGAAAATGATGCCACGTTGTTTTGGGGAAAGGTTTTAGCATTGAAAAGATTTGACATTTCATTTGCTTTTCCAAATCTACGGAATTTGATACCAAATTTATTAATTCTTCCTCATTCATCTGCGACGGTGAAGAGTTTTTTTTTTCATGTACAATATAAACAAAACTAAAATTTGAAACAGGTTTGGGACAAACATGATAAAGGGAATTTTGGCAACCAAAAATTTGGTTACTTTCAATCAAGAAAAATCAGGAAAACTTAAAATAAATCGTCACATAAAAGCCAAGTATAATTATTAAATGTACGAGTCGGTTTGAAGAGAGACCAAAGAACAGTGGATATTTGTTATTGTTATTTGGGTTTAGTTATGTTTATAAAGTTTAAATATTGACCAGGTGAACAAATTAATATATATTGTATCTTAAATTCAGTTATACCCAACAAACATCGGTGTTGAATTAGAGCTTGTTCAATCAAATTTGGAGAAACTATTCAGCTGTTTCTTCTAGAATAGCTGAATAGCTTCTCCAAATTTGTTTGAACAAGCTCTAATTCAACACCGATGTTTGTTGGGTAGTCTTGGTTAATTTTTTTTTTGTTTACACATAAATGATAAAATCTGATTTTAAAATAACACTAAGAATGCTTTAAACAGTTTTTAAAATCTATTGGAAACAAATTACTTCAAATATTATCTTTTTTTCAGCTTGGAAAACTTTGTGTCATTCCTCCACAAAAATGGCCGTGGGTTGAATATGGTACAGTTGTAATACCACAGCAGATTCAAAGATCGTAACGTCATTTAGGTCAAGCGTTATATAATAAATAAAATGTCCACGCATAATTAAAGCCATTCATTGACAATTCCCCGTTATTGATAACTATATCTGATATTGTTGTAACAATAACCCTAAAGTTGATAAGTCTAAGTTAACAGTATCCTGTACAGTTTTAACCATATAGCAGAGGCCAAATAACATTATGCTGAATAGGCGGTTGTATTCGCTTTATTTTCGTTCTATTTTATGTCAAAATGTTGAGATATAATCCAGAATTTAAGAAATCTTACAATGACAATATAGCATACAGTAACCATCTATGTTAGTGTAAAGAGTTTTTAGTTGAACCATTACAGACCAATTCAACATATTGTAACAATATATCTTACATACAACATATAAATTGTAATATGCGACAAATGGTTTTTCATTACGTAGGCTTGATTTTTTTAAGAATCCAGTTTTTTCCAGTTTTTTTTTACATTCTTCCAGTTTTTTCAAAAAAAATATTGGCAACTCGTCCCCAAATTTTTATTTTCCCCCCTCCAAATATGGGCTCAGAAATGTTTGTAACACGTCCATTTTTTGAAAAATGTGATTAAAATTAACAAAAACACGTATTTCCGTAGTTATATGATCTACCTCATCAACAACCAGAATATTGGCTCTGCCCTTTGCAAGTTGGACTTGGATTTTATGGAATGGACCTCCCTAAATCCATTCGTGAACACAGATTTTTCGTAACACGTAAGATTGATGAAATAAACCGGGATTTCATTCACAATATTACGAATTTTCATAAAAATCAAGATTTTCTATTTTGAAAACATGAATTTCAGCTCCGCCCTTTGAATGCTGGGCTTGGATTTTATGAAATGGACCTCCCTGAATCCATTCGTGAACACAGATTTTTCGTAACACGTAAGATTAAAAGAAATAAACCGGGTTTTTTATTCACAAAATTACGATTTTTTATGAAAATCAAGATTTCCTATTTTGAAAACATGAATTTTCGCTCCGCCCTTCCCTTTGAATGTTGGGTTTGGATTTTATGAAATAAACCTCCCTTAATCCATTCGTTATCACAGATTTTTCGTAACACGTAAGATTAATGAAATAAACCGGGAATTCATTCACAATATTACGAATTTTCATAAAAATCAAGATTTTCTATTTTGAAAACATGAATTTCAGCTCCGCCCTTTGAATGTTGGGTTTGGGTTTTTGGAAATGGACCTCCCTGAATCCATTCGTGAACACAGATTTTTCGTAACACGTAAGATTGATGAAATAAACCGGGGTTTCATTAACAAAATTACGAATTTTTATGAAAATCAAGATTTCCTATTATGAAAACATGAATTTTCGCTCTGCCTTTTGAATGTCGGGTTTAGATTTTATGAAATAAACCTCCCTGAATCTATTCGTTATCACAGATTTTTCGTAACACGTAAGATTAATGAAATAAACCTCTGACTTGTTTGGTTGTTGTATAGAACGCTTCTTATTTAAAGGGGTTAAGAAACCACTAATCTTGAGCAACCATGGTCTCACAGCATTTGTTAAGAAAGCCTTGAAAGTTTTTCCCCCGCAAACCGCTGGGTCGGCTTCGCAAATAAGTCAATACAGAGTATTTCTCTTCATCGACTTCCCCTCTTTTAAAGTCGGTGACAAGAAGCATGTTTGACTGAATTTTTTCACCTAAGGATGAAAGTTCTTATCACTGCCTAGCATTATTTTAAAACAAGGGAAGTCGATGAAGAGAAATCGATGAAGTTTTCTGAATCGCCTTTATTCTACACGCCCGCACCCTTCGATTCACTCTTGTCAAAGGAGGAATCACTCAAATTTGAGTAAACATTTTTGGGATTATCAAATTGAAAAATCAACAACATCGGCTTGCATCGAATGGATGTTAAAGATTTTTCTGACTGGTCAATCACAACAACCTTTACCCAAATTTGAGTGACTCCACTTTCGATGAAAGTGAGTAAAAGACGACTCAAAATTGAGAACGGCCATCAACCAATCATCAATTCATTGAAATGAGATCATCGTAGAGGGGAAAGATTCTCTTACCCGATTATGATGTTGGTTTGCATGGGTAACCGAACACTTAACGAGAAACGAGCTTAAGAGGATTTATCGTCAAATGCTGTTAAGCCCTATTCTATTGTTGCTTCATGAATGCGTCCTATAGGTCCTTTTGAAATGTTTCCAAAAACTATTTATAGCAACAAATTTCTGACAAAACAAAACGAGATTTCCAGGCAAACAATGCATTAGATCCTGAGAACAATTGACAGATTCTCTTCGTCGACATCCGAGGGGAAATATTTTTTCAAAAACTCGTCAGATAGAGAAAGGTATTATTTGGCATCTAACATGATTAACATGATGGCGCATGTTTTTATACGAAAGATCTATCATTGATAATAAGAGATAATATATTGTTTGCCATGAATTGTCACGATTTACTTCGATATACTTTCCTATCATGAACCAAAATTCATACACACAAACTTTTCCATCAGTTCTGGAGATCAAATAGTGTTATTGTTGGGTAGATATTTCGGAACTCGAAAGAGAATAGCAGTTGTTGTGTGCCGAGTTCTTAAAGCTGAACAAAGTATATTTAATCGAAATAGAATAAACAATATAGACTTCAATCTTACTTACAATCTGGTTATCCTAGTATCCTGACCCCAACAAATCTGAACTAAATCCTGAGTGATTTACAAATCAGATGAGCTCGCGACGCTACTAAACATAAATTCTTTCTTGTGACAATAAGAATATAAACAACCTACAGATACCGAGCGAATTCCATGCGAAACGAAAAGAAAATCTCTGCAGTAAAATCATGCGCCGTTGCATTAACCTTCAAGGCGATATACCTATATTATTTTAAATAACAGCAAACCATATCAAACCACTAGCCAGCAAAACGCAATAATTCGATAAATTACGAGATCGTCGTCCGAAGATACTTTCACCTGTAGTTTATTTTCCAACTGTTTTTCTTCCGTTCGTTCGGCTCCCGCCACTGTGATGATTGGCAGTCGATGACATTTCTGTCTGATTCCTGTCGATACCCTGCCTAGCGAGAGGACCCGACAAAACACACACCATGCTTGCACCCACACCTCCCTCCCACGCACTTCTTTCCGTTTCCCCCCCCAGAACACACCCGCTCCCCGCCCACCCCGTTGGCCGGTTCCCTCCCCCCTCCCCACCACACTCCACTTCCTCCCCCCCCATCGAACTATTTACTTCGTTTGACAATGGACGGTAGGTATTCCATGACCCATCGCCTCCAGCACTGGTGTACGGATTGTCTGGTAAAGTTCCAATTTGTTCGAGTTACCTGCTTCGACTCAGCTCTGGTACGCTCAAAAGCTCTTGGAGGTTGCACAACTCCGCTTGAACTTTGAAAGATGAAGTGATGTCAGCGCTTCCTGATTGGAGTTTTCCAGGGGTATAAATGTATGAGGTCTGGAGTTCACAGTATTGCTTCTGCTTCCGCGATCATCGTCATAAACGTTTCATCGTTCGGATTCGCTGCATAACGATCCCATAGAAATATTTACCGACCTTACGAGACGCTCCCAACCTCCACCAAAATGGGGCGCAAAGGGTGGGTTGAAACTCCTTAGTTAGTTAGTAGTAGTTGGTAGCTGAGTTCGTGAACGTCTTTTGTTGTTGTTTTCCTATGGCTTCAATCTCCTCTCGTAGGTTACAGCTAGCTCACAGAAAATTGGATCCGTTATCGGAGAATATTTCGATAGGAGACTCTCTGCGAGCTATGAAGTGGGCGATTTCTAAGTGAACTGCACAGTTAGTAAAAAAATGTTATATTCAATTTATTTTCATGCACATAATGGGAGCAATGAAAAACATTCAAAACTACAGTCGAAAATAAAACTACATGACTTGAAAAAATCATGCAACTTTATTTTTACGTATTGAAAACATAGCGTGTAATTTTAAACGTTATTGAATTCATGCAAGCAGAAACAAAGTTCATCTATTTGAAAACAATTTGAAAATATCCCGTACACATTGAAACATAAGCGTCCAGTACATTGTTTTATGTAGCACAAAAAGCTCGTTCAAGAATCATTTAATTTACTCACTAATATATTCTAAAATTTCCTTCCGAAGACTTAATTTCCAAACGACATCAACAAATTGACACTGATCTCCTTGCTTCGAAAATAAACATTCGTATACAAGGAAATTAACAGTTTAACAACGTGGGTTTATAAATAATTCCCACGGATATATCATCTGGATTATCTGAGTTTTCCTTGAAACAATTAGAATCTAGCGACTGTGTTTACCCCCTCCTTTCCCCCCCCCTTTTTTTTTCTCCTCTCTCTCTTTTCTCCTCCTTCCCCCTTGATTTCGGTTCAGATCGTGCTAAGTGTTGGATAATGAATGACAGCAGCAAAGTACAACAAAAGAATCAGGCGCCATGATTTATTGGTTTCAGTGAACGAACATAGGATTTTACACGTTCATGTAAACTCTGATTTTAATGAGTTGAAAAGGAAGAGCGTTTCACTTTATTTTCACAGCATAATGTAAACAAAGGTTGTAGTACAAATTTTATTGAATATGGATGCGTTTTTCAACGTTTCGCTCATATACATGATCTTAACGGAAATTCTAACTAATGTAAGGAAATACATTGATGTATTTTTCAAACTGAACAGGTTTACAACACGTGTAATTTTCATAATTTTTTGCTGTGTGTTCTCACTGGTGCAGGTGAACAACGCGATCCACCGTTTGGCGTAGCTACATCCCACTTCAAACCTGGATAGGACCGAAATAATCCAACTCGACATAGGAGAACGGACGAACTGTGGCCGCAACTCGAGCAAGTAGTTGGCATCACCTTGACAATGTTGCGCTACTCGACGAACTACCGATCGCAGGCTGGAATCATGAAAACGCTGTCGAACTTCATTATGAACGCTCTCTTGGTTGGCGAGATAAAATTTGCGGTGATACCAGCCGAATAGCAGCGTGGCCATCTGGTTACGTGGTAGGGAACTTGAAGTCATGCGTGACGTAAGGAACTGCTCCAATGCGACTAATCCTTGTTCAATAGACGGCGGCATTTTGTTTGTTGTAGTTGTAGTAGTTGTTTTGTCATAACTGATATATGTTATTTTCAATGTGGTTAACGAGTTGTGGATTAAATCAGATCAGAATTTCAGTTATTTATCAAATATCGTTTAAATTTAGGCTCAATTCGTCAACGGGAAGGGAAAAAATCAAGTCCTTAAAAATAACTAAAGGCTGTCCGGAATTATGGTTTGTAACTTTGCCGCATCAGCATTATCTGATTGACGTACAAATTTCCATCAGTATATCGCTTAGCTGATGATGAATTTTGTAGACAAGCATGATGTGTATTTTGAACCACAGAAAGTTTTAACGTAGGACTATGTTTCTCTTTTCTATACCGGGTGTCATTTTAAAATTTTGAAAAATGAGAGCGTTACGCAAAAGTGAAAGGTTTTTTAGCGCTAATAACACTCGTTTGACTGAACGGAATGACTTCATTTATACACCATTTGATCAGAAAAACTTACAAATATTTTGGATTGAAATTTCAATTAAGTGATATTAGTATAAGTAGTTCAATTTTTTACTTATAAAATTACCTACTTTTGCTCCCATACAAATTAGCATATGAACGGGATGAAAATATGATTTTCCCTTTTCGGGTCCTCAAAAACGAGTAACAAATGGTTCCAATTGTCTTCATAGTTTTATTTCATTTTTTTTTCATTCCATGTTAATACAGCAATAGCCACACCCCTCAGCTGCAAAATTATTTTTCTTTGTTGCCGGTGTCTGATTTTATAACTGAAAACCGCCCCCTCTTATGAAATTTGCTTCGTACCGCATTCTCGTGCCTCTCTTATTTGTAGGCAATGCTATCAACACCAGTACTCAAGCACACAATTTGAACCACAATGATTTTATTGGTGTGTTCAAGTTCAATTGTTCCATCACGTAATCTGTAATTCGGAGTAACCTCGAGACGGCCGCGAGTAATCGGCTCTATCCTCCTAACTTTTGTTTCAAGAGAAATGATGGTATATAAATGCGAACATTTGGCTCTGTAAAGTTGATTCGATTGAGCCTGTACAAATAAACGATTATTAAAAAAAAAAGTTCAATTGTGCTGCACGTACGGTTGTTTTTGCTTTCTCATTACGAAGATTTTTTCTCTGTTTTTTTTGATCTCATTCGTTTTCTTGCGATTTGCAAGTCTATTTCTGTAAATTATCGCCTGCGCTTCCTCATCTACAAAATCAGAAGTAAGCAATTGCAAAGTTTTGCAAGGATTCCCACTCGACTGTACTGCCATGGCAATGGGCAGTAAAAATCGATCATCCGCGCGGCATCTACTTCCGAAACCT